>JAQMCX010000054.1:3890810-3901719 GCA_029814765.1 Acanthurus leucopareius | reverse complement strand
TTTTTTGGGTTGGCTGTTTGCTCTCTACTAAAAAATAACAAACTCCCCCCCCCCAGCACCACAACACCCCCCCCCCCCCCCCCCCCCCCCCAAATGGGCTCTTTCTGTTGGAGGTGAACACCTTCCACCAATTCAAGGAGGCGTTTGAAATATTGAATTTGGATGCAACATTTAACTAAAGCATAATACATAAAGCGCACCCTGTATGATTCCATGTTTTATTTTGTATGAACCTCAATTTTGCATCCCCCATCACTTTCATCCAATTATCATTACATATATTTTAATGAGAGGGCCATGTCTTCCACAGTGCTGACAATGAAGATAAAGGCAGCATTACTTTATGCAATTCTATTTCTCATGGACAGCAAAAAAGGATAACAAATATTGTCCTGCAGATGGATGACAACCATTAAACCGTATGAGTATGGTGTGTCTGATTTGCAGCATAGTTTTTGTCAAAACTACAGACACCCACAACATGTAAAACACTGCTTCAATTTTATCAAAACAAACTCACCAGTTTGTTTTACAACCGAAATTTCACAGCAGCCATGCAGGAAATTAGACCAAAATTTCAAACATGCAGGAAAAAAATCTTATCACTCAAAAGCCAGGTTGTTTACTGCTCGGGCAATGAATCAGGCGTCACAGCCTCCCCTTAACTGTACATCAAACAACAACTGATCCAGGAGAAAATTCAGCTCCATTTCTAAAATTGAGAAAGAAAAATTCAAGACTCAAACTAAGCTGACTGTGTTCAGTGTCTGCCCAGCTGAAGCAGATTTTACTTTAAATTATTCTTATGTTGTTGATTGAAACAAAAATCTAACCTGGATTATCAACATCCCTCTTACCTTTCTTGAACTAACAGTGCTAACATTGATTAATAGTATATTTAATACAATTTTAAATAGTTGTTTTGTCTGTATAATGTCAGAAACACAAACAAAATACTGATTCGTATTTCTTCAGAGTCCAAGATGACATATACTGATTTACTGGCTTATCTGACCAAAAGCCCAAAATTGACAGTCAGTCTATTTTCTCTATTTGTTTGTGTCCAATACTGTAAAGAAAAACATTACATCCTCTTATTTTAGAAGCCGTTTCCAGGCAATGTTTGTTTGAAAAATTATTAACTGCTCATCACAATAGCTCCAGTAACTGATTAACCAGGTATTGTTTCAGCTCTAAAAATAACATCTCTGTTGTTAGTACAGACACCTGACGATTATTGAAATGCAGATTGAGTTGTCACAGTTGTTGACGTTCTGAAAAGACGCTTGCCACTACAAGGCACATTGCAGCGCACTCTGCCAAGTACCACTTCCACCATCCTGAGTCAACAGCTTCCTGGACTCCATTCATCCCTTCCTGTGTCCATCCATTCATGATCGCTCTCATCTCCATACAGCTGGCTTCTCTGGCACAACAACTCTCTCAATTAAAAAACATGGCATGCGTGAAAAATAACCCAACAGTGGGCATATGGTGCAATCGCCACTCCATACTTCTTATTCACAAATACCTTATTTCCATATACACATACAGCGGGTTGAGCAGCAGCAGGCGGCGGGCCTATAATTGGGGCACCCATAAATAAGGAACAGAGTGACGCCTGGATTTCTTCAGTTTTGCACAAGATGCATGTGTGCATAAATTGATGGCTCTTCATTTTAATAACTCCACACTCTGCTCATCACACTCATCTGAATTAATCCCTCCCTTTCACACCTTCATGTACTCCTCCTGCACCAGCTCAAAACTATACCTTCTTTCAATTCTTATCATCTTCCTCTCATTTATGATCATGCCCCCCACCAACCCCTCACCCCTGGCTCCTAGTTTTCTAATTCCGGTGCTTCAATCTATATTCTCCTCCTACCCCCCCCCCCCCTTCTTTTGCCTGTCACTCTGGAGACAGATGTTGCATTTATCACATTAATTACAAACTGCCTGCCTCTTCTCCCGGTCTGATTAGCGACAGAGAAAAAAAAAACATTGGAAAAAAAGCAATGAATGCAAGTGCTTAAACCAAGGCCTGCATACATGTGTGTAAGTATACGCACTCACAGAGCATTCATCACAAGGTTAGTCAACACTAGTCTCAGCTGTGCCCTGTTGACAAGACAGTAGTATGCAATTCTGAAAATATGCCTCTTCTTCACTAGTCACAACACTGGCCTCTTGGCATCTACAATACTCTCGGTTTCCATTCATCAAAGGGGAGAGAAAACACACAGCAATCAATGCAATGCCTGTGTGTGTGTGTGTGTGTGTGTGAGATAGACCAAAGCCACATTTCACAAGCTGATAAACATACAGACATTCATAAAAATCAATACTCATCTACTCCATCCACTGCTGCTGCTCTCATAAAGCTTCCTGATGAAAACAAATGCACTTGTGTGTAATCCTGTGTATGGATGCATAACTTTATAGGGGAGTATAGACTTCTATCAGCCAGATAATTGATTATTCAATAGACTCTGGATTCAAGGAGGATTGTTAAGTACATATGGGGACAAGGTCTTGCATGATGAAGCTATGAATATAGGAACAATACAGTAGAACAGAGAGAAGCAGCTACTTTCAGCGTGGGAGTCATGACAGATAAATGGACAGAGACAGGGGAAGATCCTGCATCACATCAGTCTGTGTGACAGGCTTGTGGGAGACATTGTTCTCCCACACTACAGCAGTGGATATGCTGGCTGAGAGGAGCGGATGTCTCAGAGAAATAATCTGATCCAGGATCACAGTGTCCTCTTCCATCTGAATAAGAAAACAAGGCACTGCCTGAACCTGAATCAGTTCTAGCCTGGAAGCGATGAAGCTCATTGGCTGTGTTTCACTGCTGACGTTCATCTTATTTAAACCTTAAACTTAATGTATTTCCTGGGGTCGAACTCATTTAAGTGGTTAATAGTGTAATGATATGATGAGGTGGCAATGATGACACATGCTGCTCTGTGATAGCTCAAATTTATGGTGCAGCCAAGTTCTCATACAATGTAATGAGAACAGGATGTGTAGCCAAAGAACGAACCCAGTGCCCACTTTCATAAACAATCCAAAATGTTGCCAATTACTCAAAACTACATGGTGGGCATTTTCAGCTGGCCACATTCAATAAGTCTGATGTGGAAAAGATCCAACAGCTTTCAGCCGAGTCCAGCTAATGAATTATATCAATGCTTATATGCTGAATAAGCCCGCCCATGTAGGGAATAGTTTTGGATTAGAAATGCCTCTGATCATTTTTTGTTACTTTTTGCTTTGCAAGCTCCTGACAGCTTCTACATTTGCTATTGTGATCACCTGGTGAGGGAGGGCTGCAGGCTTGGCGACAAAGACAGCAGGCGTCAGTCCACAGGTCTCCAAGGCAGCCCAGTTTTCACAGCAGGTGCATTACCATCATTGAGGAGACCCAATCCACTCTGGCCTGTTCACTATTTTCAGCCTTAGACACTAGTGCCCCTGAAAGGGCTGTCTGCTAAGAATAGAAGGATGAATGAATTTTGACTATTCCTTTGTTTTTATATTCACCTCTTGTGGGTCTCAAACTTCATGGAGGTGCTAGAAGTTATTTTTTTTTTCCTCAATAAAAAGAGCATTTCTGAAACTGAACTGAGGGTCTAAGCATAGGCTAGAGGTTGTTTTAAAAAAAAAATCACCAAGACCTCTGCAAGAGGTGGCATTAAGAATTGAGGCCCTTAGTTCTTATTTGATGACAATCAACTTAGAAAAGTTGAAGTTACTGTCCCTAAAAAGTTTCTGAAGTACCACCAGAAGGTCATATTAGGTTAGATCAGGGCTGCAACTAACAATTCATTTCATAATTGATTAAACTTCTGTTTTGTTTCTGAACTAATCGATTATTTATATGGAAAACACTCTCCCAGAGTACAAGGTGACATCTTGAAATGTCTTGTTTTGTCGGATCAATAGTCCAAAGCATGAGGTGACCATGTGGGTAGGGGTGAAGGAGAAAAGGAGAAAGGGTAAATGGATACAGTGAGGTAGAGAGGAACATAGTATAAGGTAATATTGCAAAATGTATTCAATTTACAAAGATATATAAGAGAGGAAATGAGCAAATCTTTACACTGGAGAAGCTCATCTCATGGTTTTGGCACATTTACTTGAAAAATTACTGGCATGATGACACATTTATCAAAATTGATATTTTTTAAGTGACTACTGATTTTTTAAATTCAATTTGTTCAATACATGTTTTTGACAAAAGCCTACTTGATTAGTTGACCTCTCCTTTTAGCAGTAGTCAGGGCTCCCCTGTACTGCAAGATCAACTGCCGTTAACTGGTGTCATGGAGCTGGACTGTGTATAGCAGACTAACAGTCACCCTGAATACATGCCAACAGTCTTTTTGACAGTATACATGCATGTACAGAGTCCCAGAGGAGCAGACTTTGTTGAGACTCTGGGTTCCGTCTGTCAGTCTGTAAGAAACCGAACAAGACTCTAAAACAGCAAGATAAAGAGTAGTTTTAGTCCTAATCTGAAGACTCTATGATTTAGGTTGTGTGTGGATGTCTTTGCACATGCATGTGTGTTGTAAGTAAAAGTCGGTGACTCCCCTCAGGACTGGAGGCAGCAGACTCTTTAATATTTCACAGCAGTGATAAATAAGTCAGACAGACTGCAGAGAGATAAGGTGACTCTGCGGGTAGGGGTGTTGAGGGAGGGGGAGAAGGGAGACAGAGGGAGAAAGGGAGAAGGGAGAAATGGATACAGTGAGGTGGAGAGAAATATAGTATAAGGTAATAGAGCAAAAGGTCAGAGAAGACATGAAGAAGAGGAACAGAGAAAACAGAAATTATACTTTATAAAAGGACCTTAAGCCACATCCAGACCCCTCTGGCAAAAAGGGAAATATCTTATATATTTTGTAAATATTCTGTATATATTTTAAAATACCAGACCAGTCTGTAATGCAGATCAAGACCTAAAAATCTGGAGTTCAAAGGTCCAAACAGATGTGTTATCTGAAGTAGAAATATCTGTCCTTCACTGCTCCAACCTCCTCAGGCTAACACACAGAAACACACTCACACATGGTACATCTCCAACTCCCCAGAACATACTGATTCTCGGTGGTGTCACTCAGGGTAAATGATAGATTTTGGACAAAAGAGATCAGAAGAGGGGGCCAAAATAAGGAGAGAAAGGAGAGAGGGGACAAAAAGGTAAAGCAGAAGGAGGGGGAGAAGTGGAGGAAGAGGTAAGGGGGAGGAGAAGAGAGGGAGAGAAAACAGAGACAGTTACTGTAGGGAAAGGTCAACAGAGACAGAGAGCGAGTGTGAGAGAGAAGATGAAAAACAGAAGAAAGTAGTAGAAAAGTATGCCATAGTCCTTCTCGGGGGAGGAACTGCCCCCATAATGCTGCTGCTTTCAGTCTGACAGACTTATGATGAAAAGATGAAAAAAACTCCACTGGCACTTCATAGAATCTAACTCACAGCTTGTGTACATTTACAGTATGTTTAACCTATCTGTCAAGTCTTTGCTTCACAGGGACTCTTAATCCTCTGAATCTATACTAACTTTGTGCTTTCTGACAAATGCAACTCTGGAAAATCTTTGAGCCACAGACAAGATGTCGTCTCTCAGCATCCATGTTTTTAATCCTGATTTCCTCTGAAAGAAATAACTTCTTTCCTGCTTTTTCTCCACCCCAAACAGCAGCTTTGAGCTCTTTCTTCCCACATCTTTACTTACACTTCTGAATGCCCGTGGGACTTTTTTTTCTCCTCCCTGTTTTCCCCCCTCTGCTGTCTTCTCTCCTGACCTGACTGAGGGCACCTATCATCCATGCCATTATTTTATCTTCTCTCACCCTCAATAAAGCATCTCTCCTCCTCTGAGCAGCTGTAAGTATAACTATCCTGCTCTGCCACTCGATAAGCTTATGTAGTCAACTCAAGAAGAAAGTTGCATACAGACTTCTAGGGATAGCAAATACATGAAGGTATTGGATGTGTAAATGCTGCATGAGGAGAAAGGGCACTCCACAAATATTTTAAAGTCAAACAGGAAAGGAGGAAGGAATTAATTGGGGGAATAAATAAAAGTAGGAGGGGGGAGATGGAAAAAAGAAACTGAATCCATGGAGAGAACGTAGTCCCAATCTCCCCAGTGGGATTAGTGTTAATCTAATCTGCCTCGCTGTCTCTTCGACTCCTTTTAGCCCCGGTTTAGAAGCTCTCAGGAAGAGAGCAGCGATCCTAAGAGCCTTGAGCTGTTAGCATTAGCTCACATCACTGTAAGCCTCCTCTGCACCACACTAATCAATTACCAACCCTGCTCGCCGCAAAGCTCCATTTACCAACATCCAGGATCTGATATATACTGTACATCTGCTGGCTTAATAGCTGATAAAACAGGTGTCTGTGGCAGTTTGAAATAATCTCTTCACCTCAGTTTAGCTTACATTATTCCAACAGCAATATGCAATAGACTCCAATGGTCATATATGAAAAGCATAGATAAAGATATAAACATAATTCTGTAATGAATCAGAAAGAGGTGAAACAATAAATCTATTGATGTAATGATTATTTATTATCAATCAGATGTCATTTAGTTGAGTCATCTTTCAAGCCAAAAAAATTCTAACACCAGCTTTTCTAACTAACTTTAATGCTTTTCTCCGATTTCTATCACTGTCAAATTAGTATTTTGGGGTTTGTAATTGTTAGGTGAAGAGGATGGACAGAAGTGGAAGGAATGGACATTGACAATTTTTTCTGTTTTTTCTGACAATTTGCAACCATGCAGTTGATCAATTAACAAGGACATAATTGACAGACTAATCTATGTTGAAAATGATCATTCACTGCAACTCAAATAAGATGAAACGCTGTTGGATTCCCTTAATCGCAAAGGACAGATGCTCTCTATTACTAGAAAAACCTTGTTTTACACAAGCAAGTGCTATTTTGTTAGAATTATTAGTCTTCATTTTAAGACAGGCCAAAGTATGAATAAGATATATTGTATCAAGTTAAACATTTACATAGAGAAGATTTAAAAATGTGTTTTGTGATTCATTTCTGTTAACCATACTCTATATGTACTGTATGTTTTCAATGTTAATGCTAAATACTATTATGAATTGAGAAGTGGTACAGAGATCATCTTAAACTACATATCTGTGTCACTGTGCCAGTGGAAAAAAAAACAAGCTTGGATGTCAAAAAAAGAAATATGTATAAGTGCAGTTATGTCACTGGGGTCAGAGCATGTGAACCATTGACCATGACCCATATCTGATTCTCTGAACAAGGCCAATAATACCTCCAGAGGCACAAAATGTTAGGCTCTGGCAGTCCTTAGATAACCTGTATATGACTGGGACATGGTAATACAGGGTTTACACTAAGCTTGATTGTTGTGGTCTTGAGCCAGTGTTACCTTGGTTCAGAATTACAAACAAAAAGATCAGACAAATCCCAGTTGGAATCAACTTTAAATCTAATTGAAAGGTTAAGTTATTTTACTGCAGTAACTCAGACAGACAGACAGACAGACAGACAGACAGACAGACAGACAGACAGACAGACAGACAGACAGACCCAGAACTAGATAGATAGATAGATAGATAGACAGACAGACAGACAGACAGACAGACAGACAGACAGACAGACAGACAGACCACTATCCAAAGCAGAATTGAGCTGTAATGGTTATAAACCTTACCAGGTAATAATCAACACTACATGGCAGAGATTCAGCAAGACCTCAGCATATGAACAATCGCACATTCTGTCTACAAATACACGAAAAGACACGATCAACACACAAGTGTGTAATGTAATATCCCTCCTCTTCCTCCAAATTTTAATCACAAGCACAAATTAATGACATGCTGCAGAGTTCAATCCTTTCTCTTATCCCGTGAGTCTTCGATATGGCGCAAATTAAAGTCAACCTGGCTCAGGGTTGGATCACCGCAGAGTGGATTTGAAGATTTGCAGCTTGTTGTGAATAGAAACCATGTGCAAATATCAAACATTCATATCAGTTGCATTCCTCTTGTCTGGAGGGATCGATGCGTGGAAGGATGTGCAGCACATGTGTGTGGCAGAGAGGCTCCAGTGTGCAAATTTAAACATACATTCAAACATGCAGGCAGTAGAATCATTCAAGTTTCAATACATAGCTGTGAAATGCACTGTTTGGTTTTTTTTAATATCTGAGATAACTGTGGTTTTGAAAAAGATGAAACGGCATATGTCCAACTTGAGGTAATGTACAGTGATAAGACCCAGTGGCAGATAAACACAACCGGGAGGCCTGTTTCTATTTACTAGGATGCACCTGTTTCACCCAGAGGCCCATCTGGGCAGTACGATGAGAGGAAGAGTCAAAACTGTGAGCGTTACAAAAACCATGGCCCCCGGTCTCTTTGTGCACACAATCACACCAATGTCACTAAGTCTGAACAGCTGCGACTTGCTACCTTCTCTCCGCCAACATTCTTCTGCCACCATCCTTCACTGCCAAGACTGTGAGCAGGCAAACGCCAAATTACTCATCTATTTTCTCAATTAAACACAGACAAACAAACAACCGTGGAGCCTGTGCCGGCACACAGACCAAGGCTCCCACTTGCATTCAAATAGTAGATGATACTCAAAAAAGATGCACAAGCAGTATTTTCTTTCCAGCATTTTACATAAGTGCCTTCTATGTGAAGAATGTGCCTCTTTCAAAACAAACTGTAGATTAGACCAAGCAGCTCAGTCAATTCTTACCATGTGATTAGATTTAGAGACCGCTAAGCAGCTAAACACCAAAAACACTTACAATCTAATAGCATGGCTTTGGCATTGTCGAGTATTACGCATTCTGAACAAGACTTGAAGCTTTCCAACGGTTTGGAATCCAAACCTAGACTTCCAACACAATCAGCATGCTTGGCATTTAAATTAGGAGAACACATCACATGGGGTAGTATGTTACTGCAACACATCGAAAGACTGAGAGTGGCAAGCAGCCGAGGCAAGTGTGGACACAGAATGGGTCTGGGGAGAAGCTATAATGGAGGGACAGCAGGTTGACATTGCCTTGGAGATGGAGCTTTTGTGGCCCATTCATTGCTGCCAACCACCCCCCCCGAGGAGAAAGGAGGAGATGGAGAGAGGAGGGAGACAGAGGTGAAAGGAGAAAACGGGGTGATGGAGGGGTTACAAGAGGGGTTGGCAAACAAACACAACAGCTCCATTACCAAACTCACCCTTCAGCATCATGTCAGCTCAAACTAGCCCCACTGGGAGGGAAGTGGATGAGGACAAAGAGAGGCTTAACACCATGAAGCTCTAACTTCACAAACAACTTTTTCAGACAAAACCTCCTCTCAAAAAACTCAGTGTACAGTGACGAGATGTGATGCGTGTGTATGAGCAATGACCTTGTAGCATCCTTCTGCTTGGAGGTGCGTGTATATTTAGTCAGGGGGTTTTAGCAGGAGTGTTTGACGGAGAGGGTGTTAAATTATTGAGCAGTCACAGCCAGCAGGGAAGGACGACACACTGAGGCTGAAGAGGGCACTCTTATCTGGTGCTACATGCTGTCGGCAAACACACACATCCTGTCACATAGACATAAATGCCTATCAAACCAGGAGAGTGCATGTTCTTTTTCACCTACTAAATGTGTTAATCTTGTGAGAGGAGAAGGTTTTTACATGCTTCGACACACTGAGATAAAAATGTGGCAAATAAGAGACAACAGATGTTCACTGCGGGGCTAAACTTTTAGGTTGCTTGACAGGCGAAAACCCCATTCGTCCACTTAGTTGGTGAGTTTTGCTCCACGACTTCACTGCCCAGTCTCTCCCCAGCAGTCCTTTGACTGCAAGTAAAACAAACCTCACCCATGGGGACAAATTACCAAAAGGTCAAAAGACTTTTCAGCAGAACCCTTCAGCTCTCCTGCCTCTTCACTGCTGCACAAGTATTTTCCACCAGAACATGACCTCCCGTGTGCTTTCCACTTTCTGCTCTACTTGACATCAAGGAATGGCTGAAATGTTGGGCATCAGCTTTCAACAGAAGTGACAGAAGTGGATACAGGAGGATAAAAGTAGCAATGAGCCATTTTACTGATCTTCTTTAGATTCTTTCTTCTTTTTGCCTTTTACAAGGTGCAGAATTCAGTCCTATTTAAGGACACTTCGGTCACAGTCATGTCATTGGTTACAGTTAGGCATGAGCTAGCTGGTGAAACAACTTCTGCAAAAACTCTGGTGCCATTAACCAGCAATAATGATTTTTTGGAGCCCTTGGAAACCAACCCAAAAAAGGAGGCATTGATTTACAATCATCTGTTGGAATGACATGGCAACTTGTCAGCAAATGCCTACATCCCTATTGGTTCATCACTACCGGCCAGCCCTTACAAATATTGTAGTTACTGTATTGTATTAATATAGAATTAAAGCTGCTTTAATTACACTAAAATTCTTCATCTTAATTCATTTCATGTCTGTCATTTATTTCAAAATGAATGTCCTCTTCAGTCTATTTATTAACTTGGATGTGACATTGACAAACAACACGCTGTAAAATTGTGTAAAGCAGGTGTCTGGTTCTGATAGGCCTTTGGCATTTCGGTCTCTCACAGTGAAGTCGTCTCTCCCTGGAGGACCAGATAACACCAAACTGCCCCTCTCATCTCCGTGTGAATCCTCAGTGTCAATGAAGGAGAAGCAGCGTACCTTGTTGTGCGGGCTTACAACACACACATAAATATTTATGCTCTCTCTCTCTCTCTCACACACACACACACACACACACACACACACACACACTCACACACACTCACACACACTCACACACACTCACACACACTCACACACACTCACACACACTCACACAC
>JAQMCX010000054.1:3867545-3880795 GCA_029814765.1 Acanthurus leucopareius | reverse complement strand
CAACAGAGTCCAGTTGCCTTGTCTAAATGACTCTTCAAGATAATCATGACCTGGATGAATGAGAATCTCCACAGACAGCATATGCTTTCTTAATTGAATTGTCAAAAAAAAAACATAATCCTTAATCAACCCTTGAGGAATAAAATTATACATTATTTATTTGTTTTATTCATAAAGGTTTACCACTGTTGTGTCTCTCCTCCCAGCCTGTGCTGCACCTGTGGTGTCCCCATTCCTCCCAACCCAGCCAACATGTGTGTAGCTTGCCTGCGAACTCAGGTGGACATCTCAGAGGGAATCCCTAAACAAGTCACAGTGCACTTCTGCAAACAGTGTGAAAGGTTTGTTACGAGCACAAATCAGTAGTAAAGTCTTTTCTTATGTAATACACTCATTAAATCATCATAAAGAACATTTCCAGGTGAGACTTGAATGTACATCCTCCTCTGTCATGCAGGTACTTACAACCTCCAGCCACTTGGGTGCAGTGTGCCCTGGAGTCCAGGGAACTGCTGGGACTTTGCCTGAAAAAGATCAAGAGCTCAATGACCAAAGTAAGTGTGATACTTAGTAAGCTTCCCCGAAAGACAATCGCAAATTGTGCTCAATAACAAAAGGTTTGCATGACCATTGCAGTGAATTGCAGTATTTTGATGTCAAACTACTTACATCAGTCCCTGATTTCCGTACTTTATTCTCATTATTTTTTATTTTCCTCAGGCTTTCAGTTAGGCTGTGCAGAGGAAGAGTTCATATTGACATGCACAGGGCTCTTCTAAGTGACAAATGATTTGAGCTTCTTATTTTTTTCATTTTACAATGCTACCTCATACATAACATGACAGGAAAATATTTTGCCATTGAGTCACTCATGCACATCTGATAATATTATGTAAATAATATAGTGCCTCTTAAATGATGTCTGTTTCATGCTGTTTTGTTTTTTGTCATAGGAGATGACAGAAATGCCCTTTAACACTGGTTGCAGTCAGCCATAAAACAGAGAGTAATTTATTGCAATTGTTGTTTTGGTACAAATTTTAACAGTTATGGTTACAGACTTTCTCTTCACCTGCCTACTCTTGTAGTTTGAGTGCAAATCGTTTGGCAGAAAAGAGACAAAAACAAAATATAAACAAAGTCAAAGATTAGTTATATCGAAAGTATTTTTTTTTCTAATTTTCTATGGATACTGCAGTAATAATCATTATGGTGACCTGATAATAAAAATATATAGACCTGATAATTGTGCAGTAAGAGTCTGATAATGTGACTGACCTGACCATAATACTGTGTTCCCATGTACCTCATGGATTTAACAACATGTCTCTCCTCACAGGTACGTCTCATAGATGCCGGCTTCCTGTGGACAGAGCCTCACTCCAAAAGGATTAAGATGAAAGTGACCATTCAGAAAGAGGTAAGAAAACAGAATGGAAGTGATAAGTGTGGGAGAGTGACATTTAAACCAGCAGGTGATTAGACTCTGGGATGGGTAATGCGTTATTTAACTAAAGGTTATCTGGGATATTTACACAGGTGGTGATAGGCAGAAATCATAGTTTATGTTTGAATCTGAGATTTTGTTCAACTATAAGCGACAGTCTGTTAGATAATCATATGCAGTAGGCTTCAAGATAAACTCTTCAAATCAAACCATCTGTTCTTGTCTGAGATTGGTGTGTTTGAGAGAAGTGAGTTTGGCCAGTGGCTGTCACCTCATCTCAATGACCTTTAGTGAGAACCTGAGCCCTATGCTTCTCAGGGCCGACTCTTTTGTTTGTGCTGGCAGAGAGTCTGTATAATACTGCGTCCTGATCCCAGCGGCCAAATATATTTTTAGTTTTTATTTCTTCTCAGAAGTAAAAGATCATAAGCGCTGAGTTTTTGTCGCCGTTTGCCATGCAGTCAAAGCACATGGTGTAACTTGTAGCTGTCTCTGCCTCCCCAGGTGATGAACGGTGCTATCCTACAGCAGGTGTTTGTGGTCGAGTTTGTCATCCAGTATCAGATGTGTGACGACTGCCACCGTGTGGAAGCCAAGGACTTCTGGAAGGCTGTCGTTCAAGTTAGACAGAAGGTAGAGTACTGAGCTTTATGATAACAATCTAAAAATTTAAAAAAAAATTGTGTTTTGTCCATTGGCTGTTTTATTTCATTGAAACCCAAAACTCTAATCAAGAAGTCAGCCTTTTAAAAGATAGTTTTATCTATACCGTGCAACTGAGTTTTAAGCTAAAAATTTCCGTAGTATTTCAGAGGTATGTATGATTCCCTAAAACATTACAAGCAGTACTATTAGCTTCACAGTGACTTGGTGTTCAGCACTGTCCCCTCACAGCTAGAAAGGCCTGGGTAAGTTTCCCGGCTGGAGTTTGAATGTTCTCCCCGTGTTCACATGGTTTTGTGTTCAGGGATTCAGGTTTCTGCCACCATCAAAAACATGCACATGTGCCCTTGACCAAGTCACTGCCTTAGAGTTTGAGTTGGTCTCAGAGTGCTCACACAGCATATCCACTGCTTCTCAGGAGCCGTTAAATGTAAAAATCAAATTTCATTATGTCACGCTGTGAGTATAATAGAAAGTGACATAATGAAACCTGATTTACATTTTTAAGTTTTGTCTAAGGTTATAATCTGTTAATCAGGTTAAAAGCCTAAAAAAAACCTCTCATGCCCTGGGCTGAAACATCCATATAAGTAAACCGAAGGGCAGCAAAAGCTGTGTGATGAGTAACAAAAAAACCCCAACAAAATAGTAAGCCATTTGCATTTTTTTCTTCTGCACCTCATAATTATGATTCTCTGTTCAGGCTAACCCTAATTGAAATGTATTAAGTTTGATCCCTCTCATTCTTCTATGCTAAGTGTAATTGTTTTACAATCCTGTCATTTTGGGTAAATTTTGCAGCTGCATGTTTAAACCTGAACAATGCCTGCAGGTTTCAGTCAAAACAAACTCAAAGCTCTAGGTATTTGGTGGGAAGTACAATATAAATCCAAGGGGTTGCCCTTTTGCCTTCCATCACTGATGTGTGGTATGTGAGGTAACTGAGCCCAGCTGCAAGCTTACAGAGAATGAAGAGGATAGGGATGATTGTTCAGAAACAGGCAAATTAAGTCCAATACTACATTTAAACCATTAGTCTTTCTTTTTAATACACTAAGCTAACTAACTAAGCTAAAGTATGCTAAGCCACTTTTGATGATTATTTAACTTAATGCCTCGTGCAGCTACTTCACGCTAAAACCTGAATCCTTTCTTTTCTTAATACTTAAAGGTTTTATTGTGAAGCAGCTGCCCAGGAAGTTTGAAGTAATATCACACTAAAATCTCCAACAGTCTACTTGTTCTTACTTTTTTTTTTCCCGAGCAGTGCTTTGCAGTTGTGACACAACAACAACAACAATTCTTTGGAAGTAAGAGTATCAGCAGGGCCTCAGGGGCTGAAGATCTTAACTGGAGTGTGTTTTCTGAAAGGTTAAAGGCGGCGACAGATTCTGGCAGATTTTAAGCTACACCATTAAATAAAAGGAGCATTAGGCTGGGGGGGATCTGTACCTCTGTGTGATTCTCTGTATGATCATGATGATGCTGAAAAATCCTTTTTTTTTTTTTTTTTTAACAGACTGTTCATAAAAAGACATTCTACTATCTGGAGCAGCTGATCCTCAAACATAAACTTCACCAGAATGCCCTTAACATCAAAGAAATCCATGGTAGGTCGATGCTAGATGATTTCATTGGTTGCATTCTGTCATACATAGCAGTGCTGATGTCTTTGTGAGACTGACGAGTGGGAAACTTGTCTAATTCGTCACCAGCGTAACTAATGTGGATTAAAACTAAGCAGAACATAATGACGTGTCGAGTGTTAATTACCTCTTCCCGTACCAGACAGCAAGCCATGCATGCATATCAGTGGCGCCTATCAGTCCATACAGCTGTCCTCATGGGGGCCTCACGGGGGCATGCGGTAGGCATCTAATCAGCATGCAGTAATCAGAGCAGGCATTCCATACCAGATTCCTGCAATGCAAGCTTGATTCATAGCCTATTTAGAGATGCAAACTGCCACATCATGTACACACACACATGCACGCTCACACACTCCAGCCCACATGCTGTGTGTTGAGTGACAGCTCAGCAGCAGTTCTCTGCGCTCTTGGACAGGGCTGTAAAGTGGAGATTTTGGCCGAGAAGTGTGATTTAAATCATCTCCACATCTCGGCAGGACTTAAAAGCTCTATGAAGGTTGCAGCATATGGCTACCATATTTTCTGTCATCTGTATGTGTCAGCTCATGTGTATGTGTGTGTGTGCTTTTTGCGTGCTTCAACGGCAATGACCCACGAAGCTCACCTATGACGAATTTATGGGCTGAGGGTTTGATGGTGTTGCCCTTCTTTTCTCTTCTCTTCTCTCTCAGAGGGGATTGATTTCTACTACGGCTCCAAGCAGCACGCTCAGAAGATGGTCGACTTCCTCCAGTGCACTGTGCCCTGCAGGTGAGCGATGCTTCAGTCTCCAGCCTATCACAACATCATCCTCTTAAAATGTGTTTTGGAACCACATTCCCCTGTTAAATAACATTATTCCATGTGTGCTTCTATCACTTTGTACGTTGTAATTTATAAAACAAAAGCAGTAGCTTTTCTTTGCGGATCATAGAAACTCAAAAGTTACATAATCAGTCTTCTGGATGCAGATACAGCATTTTGCCATGAAGTTCAACAGTTTAAACTGCAGAATAACACATGTTTTTCCCATGTGCGTGGAAAATCCTATTGCACTCAGGCCCCTCTGTTATGATTTGTGCAGCATGGACAGTTTGAACCCTGCCGTGTCCCTGAATGATGTCTGAGGTAATAAAAATAAACACTTTCTTTTTCATTTTAAAGGTCAAAGACATCCCAGCGCCTCATCTCACACGACATCCATTCAAACACGTACAACTACAAGAGCACCTTCTCTATGGAGATCGTACCTGTCTGCAAGGTATTTCACAATGTGTTTTATTAAGTTTTCATATAGGATGGAATTTGAGTCCTCAGAGCTGAGACACACCCACACCCATACCTGCTCCACACTTGAGTCAAACCAGTGCAGCAAACAACAGCCAGTGGACAATGGGGAGGCATAAGGATATTTTTTGGTCTTTTCTTCTGTTCAGCCATCAGCCTTATTTTACCAATAATGTACTCACTTTTACTCTTTTTCTTTAAAAGAACAGCCTCAGAGCTGCAGGCCAAATACAGTGTAAAAAGGACCTTCTTTACTCATACAAACATTTGCTACATGCCTTATTAAACGTACACATGGAAACCATTCCAGCTGTTTACTGACATTTAACTTTTGTTATACACACATGACAAGCTTACGTTGCTGTAAAGTTACAATTATCACAAATCAAACCATAGTGTGAGAGGCTAGTGTTAGCATTGCTTTTACAACAGTGATACATTTGAAAATGTACACAATGTTAAATCAACCAAATCATGTTTCTGCACACAGTCATAAAACAAATTCAGTAGCATAATTACTTGTTCCCATTCCAGCAAGGCACCGAAGTATCACACCATAAAGATCCTAGACCTCAAAGCAACAGCAAGTTTCTGATTTCCTCACTGACTCACATCCATACAAACTTTCGAAAAGCTTTCAACAAGCTTTCACCCAAAGGGAGCCAGTGTTAAAAGCTGTGTTAAAAACCTGTTTTATGATCTGCTAATGTGCACATGGCTCATCAAGAATCTTTCTCATTATACCTGTTTTTCACATTGGCAGGTGATCATAAATGAAACTTTAACCTAATTTTACATTAAAACCCAGGTAGGGGTGTAGATTCTTGGCAGGTGTTTCCTTTTTCATAGTTGCTTAATCCTGTTTGACAGGTAGCTTTTAGTTCTGTCCTTAAAATAACATAACTTAGATATACAGTTTTGTCTTTGTGTTTTGGAATGACAGGGGTCATACAGGGTGAGTAAAAACAGGAATCTGATTGGTGCTTTGCTTGTTTTGCCATCAGCACATTATCCTTAAAGTGTAGAAAGTTTATACCTACACAGACACTTTTTTATCTGAATTGTAGAATACAAAGGTTTTTCTTTTGAGGAAAAAAAGCTCTGGACACATTGTAAACTTCTGTAGAAAGTTCAGGTTTTTTCCCTCCACCTCAGTTTGACCCCAGGTTGTCTTGTTGCAGGACAACGTGGTGTGTCTTTCACCACGGCTGGCACAGAGCCTGGGAAACATGGGTCAAGTGTGTGTGTGCATCCGGGTCACCAGCACCATCCACCTCATCGATCCCAACACTCTGCAGAGTGAGTATTTCTGCGGTCTCACTGACACCGCAGGGCAATTAAACTACAACTTACCCTGGTGTGGTTCAATATAGCTTCAGCCTGACGTGTCTTTGTGTTGTCGTTTGACTTTCTCTGTAATGAAATAGTGTGAGCTCTGTGTAAAGGTATAAAGGTTTCCAAAGCTTTTCCTGCTCTCTAATGAGGAGCGAGCTCTTTGTCAACTCTGTTGGTTTGAATGCAGCACACTGTGTGTACTAGACATTTGCAGTAGATTAATGGGGAATTATTCAAAAGCAATTTAAATATTTAATAAATTATTAGAGCCATTTATCAATGAAAAATCCAAAACAACTAAAACATCCCAGTTCCTGCTTTTTGTATGTGAAGATTTCTCGTTTGTTCTTGTCTTACAATATTAAACAGAATGACATGAGGAAACATGAACTCAAAATGCACTAAGTAATGCTATTTTTATTTATATCCGATGTTAAATATAATCAAAAATAGATTAGGAATGCAGTTTGGATAAGTAATTAATATGACAGGAATCTGCCTGATTATTAATTACTATATCGAAGAATAGTTTAAACAATTCCCAAGCTTGTGTTTTCAAATGTCTTTTTTTTGTCCAACAGTCTGAAACTTATCACTTTACTTTTGTCAGAGTACAAAGAGTAGCTGCAAATCCTCACAAATAGAAAGGAGGAACCAACCATTTATTTGCCATTTTTGTTTATAAATGACTTGCAAATTTAAACAATGACAGAAATAGCTGCCCATTATTATTCTTTGGATTGCAGCATTGACTAATTGCTTTACCTCATCACTTTATCAATATCCTATTAAAACTCTGGTAATCACTGCTACAAGATTTGCATGTTTATGCAATTGTGCATTTGAGTGTTTTATAAAAAAAAAAATCAAAAGCATTTCCTCTATGTTAACCATGGAGATAAAGCTTAGAGTCATTGCATGTGTGAAGCCCTTCAGTGCTGCACTACAGCTGACCCCAGTCTGCTGACCACATGTTCATCACAGATGCCTTAACTCAATGGCATCCTTCTGCTCCCAGACACAGGAACAGCACGCCACGCACCCACAAAAACATTCAGATGTATTTTTAGTTTGTGTCATTCCTGCTGCTTTCACAGCAAACTCATCTAATTGAAAGGATTCATAATCAATACAACTCTGGTGACCATCAGTGATGATGTGACTCCTCTGTATTTAATGTAATAACTCATTATGCGAGAAGCTGAGACGCTCCTCAGCAGAATTCTGACATTTTGGAAGCGGCACACACGTTTTTAATTACTCTTCAAAGAGCAGTTTTTCATCAGACTGAAAAGAGGAAAGCGCCTCGAGGCACAGCTCTGTTCAGCAGATATTGGCTGCAGTAGGCAATTAACTCTGGTATTTAAAATATTTGTGTTGCTGTTTGTCTGCTTGAGTCCAGTTTACTTGCAGCACAGAAAGAAACCCATATTTCTGTCTGCTTAATTTGGAATATGTACAAGTAGAAAAACACTAACAGATGCCTCAGATTCATATTGTTTTTATTAAAAGGAACTTAGAGTATGTTAAAGTTTGAGAAATATTTAAAACAAACATGAAAAGTTGGAGAAATGCATCTGATTCATCTGTTTCTCGTCTTAACTGGCAAATTAAAAAATGAGAAGGAACTTAATAATTTATGTTAATGCTTTACTGACCGAAAATATACAATTAACACACAAATAATCTCTGCCTCTCCAGTTGCTGAGGTGGATGGGAACACATACTGGCGCAACCCCTTCAACAGTCTCTGTAACCCACGACAAATGGAAGAGTTCATCGTTATGGACACTGACATCATCAGAGACCAGAAGCTGGGTGCTGGAGCCGGCATGAGGTCCAATAAGGTGAGGGTCTGTGTGTGTTTTTGTGTGTGTGTATGTGTGTGTTTTGTTGGAAAACAGATTGCATTATGAGAGAACATTGCTTTTCTTTTTGGAAGCAAAATCGATAGCGAACCATTACATTATCCCTGAGCTTGTATGAGGGATTCAAGCCAGAATGACAAAAGCACAGCGGCGTGTTTGTTTCGGTTGAGTGGGGAATAAGGTTTGTAGGGACAGTGTTTGCCCTCTCTCCCCTGTCTGAATGTTGCATTAGTATCGATAAAACTGTCTGAACACATTGGAGGAAAAAGAGCAAGAGTCATGTTGTTTCAGTGGCTTGAAAGTACATTTATATCCCCTTTGTGTGTGTCTGTGTGCGTGTGTGTGTATATGTGTGTCTTGCAGCACACACTGGCCGAGGTGTGGGTCCAGAAAACATCAGAGATGGACACCAGTCAGCAGTATCACTGCCGCACATTCCTGGGCCACCTGCTCAACATCGGAGACTTGGTGCAGGGGTCAGTATGAGGTTATTGGCGAGACGTTCAGGTGTTGGTCATCACATCAGTTCAGACCGGTATCAGGCTGTGAGCTTCACATTTAAAGGCACTTTGATTTTCTCCCTGCAGGTTCGACTTTGCCAATTCTAACATCAATGACGAGAACCTGAATAAGATGAACCCTCACCACGTTCCTGATGTGGTAAGACTCATCTGCACTTCAGTGAACAGCCTCAGTGAACAAACACTGGCCTTTGGTGGCTGTTGCTGACTTGATTAACACTGACCCCTGGTGGCATTGCGAAGTACTGACTGTAGATTTGATTATGTTTTGGAAAAATATTATATTCCCACCAAGCATCTCATAAGAAAAGTATGTAGAGGATCTGTGGTAGAGGAAAAAAAGTGCACACCATGATATTCAGTTTGACATATTTTATTGATAAATTACATTAAATAAACAAGGAACAAAGTGCATGTTTTACATAAAGCTTCATCAGATACAAATTTAATGCAAATTTAATGAAGCTGTTTACCAAAGGCATTTTAGGGTCTGTTGTTGTGGTAGTTTTTTAATGTCTACAAGCCTTAATGTGGACTCTTTAAGGTGCTGATCAAGAAGAGCTACGACCGGACCAGACGGGTGAGGCGCAGGAACTGGAAACTGCAGGAGATGTCCAGAGACCGTGACGGCATGGACACAGATGACGAGAGGTGAGAGAGACATGCTGAGTCTAAATTCTCTGATAGTCATAACCTTTCATTTTTTTAAGGTCCCCTGTGGTAATACTTTTTAAAAGTTCATTTTAAAAATATTTTTTAAATTTCATTGATTTGAAAAGACCAAAAGAAAAAATCTCTCTGTTTCCTTCCCTGTCTGCATCAGTTAGACTCACCAATTGTTACTTTAAGCATAAATCTAAATTATAAGTCAATAATGTATACTTTTATTTTTATAGAAAGGCTAAAAACTGGCCCGCAGCCTCTGGCCACTTTAGTTTTATGCAGCCTTTACACAATCATGAGTAAATGGTTTATTGGTTGGGGACTATTTTTAAAGTGGAGTAATTCATATTGTGTGCTGTAGTGACCGTTTACAGCAGCAAGACTGTGTTTATTAGATTGGTCAAACTAAGGGTGCCCATGGTCATCATGATGAAAAACACATCACTCTTTTTAACACTGTGGCTCATTCACGTATTTTAAAAGTTTTTGGACTACAGTGGTGTTCCTTGGTAAAAAAAAAAAAGGGAATAAGCTATATCAGGCTCTGTCTCAACAGGCAGTCGTTGTCATTGGGGATCAGTTAATGTTGTTTTTGGTGGGATATGTTTACAGTAAGTTAAACATAGAACATCCCAAGACTTATCCCCAAATGAAGTGTGCATAAAAAATACTTTATCTATTTGCATGAAGTATCATAGGAAAAACTATATTTGGTAGTTCAAATGACTCTACCTTCCTTATAATAGGCGCATACACTTAGAGGACTTTTCCTTTTGAAAATACCTACATGAACAAATGAAAGTTTAACCTCAGATGCCTTTTGAGGCTATAGAGAAAGTTTCTGCCTTAATGTCAATAGCACAGAAAATAAGGAAAAACACTTAAGATACCTGACTGACCTGGTGACTTAATACTTGGCATTGTTTTAGTAAGTTAGTAAATAGTCTGAAAAAATGAGGGGAGAGGAACTCCATGTATCCAGTACATATGTTACACCAGAAGAATTTTCATTTAACTCACTTTTGTGCCTTCAGACAATACCAGGACTTCCTGGAGGACCTGGAAGAGGACGAGGCTCTGAGAAAGAACGTTAACATCTACAGAGGTGAGCAGCTGGACACTGCAGACTTCTCACTGCACCAGTATCCCCAGTAGGGACAGATTAAACAAAAAGTGATTTTTCTTATCTTTTTTACCAGATGTGTCAAAGATCCCAGTGGAGAGTGACACCGATGATGACGGAGCACCACGAATCTCTCTGATGGAGATGCTGGAGGATCTCAGCCTGTCAGATGCCACAGGAGGAGAAGGGGCCGACATGATGACAGACTAGCCACCCATCGTCCAACCTGTGTGATACTGACAGCCATACTGTCAAATAAACTTCAGAGGACAAAAAACTCCAAGATTGAAACATCAGCTTATAATGTTTGATACTGAAAAAGAATCCACAGCTCATCAAACTGTGGTGTTATGACTCTTTACTGTTAAAACATATGAACTGAAGTCATACTGGTGCCACTTTGCATCAAATATGTTTCTCCTGAGAAACTGGACTTAAAGTTGATTTCTGTCTCCACATTGGGCCTAAAAAAAATAAGATTTCAGCTTTTCTCTCTCCCCTTTGTCATGTAAAATTTCTAAGTGATATATATGATAATGAGGTGCTTCTGGATCACAATACTAAAATAAACTTTTTGTCCTCATGCACATTTTTTAATATTTATTTTCTGCCAGGGGATGTGTAAGACCTCAACTGTGTCCCAGGCCCATTCTACATACAGAGGTTATACCCAAGGATTGCAAAGTCGAGGCTGCCAGGGGGCATCAGGAGGCCTCACCAGATTAGAGTAAAAACCATGAGCGGAAATTAGATTTTTATGATTTAGATCATTTACACAGCATGTAGAACAAATTAAGATGCAGTGACTTCATGGTCAGTTGATTTGCTGTATATATATATATATATCCAGCAGGGGGAGCTTTTGACCACTTGGATGAGGGAGGTAATGGATTCAAACAGCCTATCTCATAGTAAGCTGGCTAAGCCTGTTTGTTGCATCATTTGGCCATAATATTTGCTCATCAAGCTGCACCACCTTTTCCGCCAGAGAGAGAGCAGTGTGCGCTCTGATATGAGCTGAGGCAGGAGATGCACGTTAGGATTACTGCTGCTCTGAATAACAGTGTCCTCATTTGACCTGGAGAGCAGAGCAGCTGAGAGGAGCCAGCTCATATGTAAACAGCTCCCAACCTGAACCTGTTCTCATCTATGCCACATAAACACACATACTCGGATTCATCAATGTGAAATTCTGCTCTGTATTTGGAAAATGACACATATATTTGGACACTTTGCACTCAAAAATGTTGTGAATTAGCTAAATGCAAATGTCAGATTTTATATTGATATTCTTGCACTTAATCTTATCTTGTATGTTTCTTTAATAACTCTTCAGAAATAGTTTAACACTCTCCAATAAACAGGATATATCAATATTAATGTCAAACTCATTAAAGATCCCATGATTTTATGCAAAACTCTGACATTTGCTCACACGCTGCCTTCTCTTCAGCATTAAATCCAAACCATAATTTAGTTCAAAGTTCTTTAGTTAAGAGTTTTTGTGTCACCGGGTTTGTCGCATGACTGTGCAGACCTACTCATATGAAGCTTCATGTTACCGGAGACACCAGAGGAATGTGTGTTTCACAGGTTGTATTAGTCTGAGTGACATGTCTCACATTCTAACACGAAGAGGGAGGAGGCGGAGAAGGAGGTGGTTTGGTCTTGTTTTTCTCAAACCTTACCTTGGTAATCAGATCTACTTGGGAAAGGGAATGAGCTGAATCCCCTCTGGGCTTTTGTGTGTGGGCATGGTGGTGGAAACAACAGTGTGGAGGAGGGGTCCTCTATTTTTTTCTGATCACCCTCCTGTTGACCTGGTTTTCTCACCATCTTTGCATGTGCACAAAAACTGAGCCCTTGTGACCCAAATGCTTTGCATCTAAAGACCCCTTTACCTGATTTCTAATGTTTCAAACACACTTTCCAAGCAGAAGAAGACTGATTGCATGTTGGAGATATTAATGTCTCAGGCAGCAGGTCGTCTGATTTGAATACTGATTTCCAAAGTACCAGGCCAAGCAGTTCAGAACAGTTTATGTAAATACAACAGTAGATGTTTATGCTACAAAGTGGTGCTTAATCTCTACATGGGGTCAAATATGTTTTTCATGTATTGTTTCTGGTATTTCATACCACTCTTCATCCTTGTGACGCCAACAAAATCGCGGTGTATCCATGCGTTAAGGCTGCGCCACGGCGGCACTGTCTGTGTTTACACATCAATAATGCATCGTGTTGTCAAATACCAGCAGGTCAACAACCCTCAGGCAGACAGCAGATAAGATTTTCCAACTACTGCCAGACAAAGGAGCAACTTCTCAACTTCTACTTTGAGTTCCTTTCCACATAACTTTGTTTAATGCGCTTTTTCTTTGGGTTGCCATTCTTTCATGCGCCATTCAGGTTATTAGGAGCATTGGAAACCTTTTTCCCAGGTCAATTTCTGCAGAGCTTCTCAATATGCATGCTTTGTATCTGAGTGTGCATAACAGACCAATTTTGTGGGTTTCCATGGCAAATGAAGCCATAGCGTATGTTGTAGTAAACTCAGTTGAATAAGTACATAAATAAGGCATCAGCCACACACCTCGGTCAGTTCTCTGTTCCTGTTTTCTGTGGTGAATAAAGGTTTCTCACTCATCATCATCATCATCATCATTATCACTACCTATCGTTCCTGCCACCAAAAAGCCGAAACGCAAATATTTT
>JAQMCX010000054.1:3843760-3866961 GCA_029814765.1 Acanthurus leucopareius | reverse complement strand
TTTATTTTTTACTTTTTGTTTTTTGTTTGTGTGTGTGTGTGTGTGTGTGTGTGTGTGTGTGTGTGTGTGTGTGTGTGTGTGTGTGTGTGAACCTTTGTGTGTTTAACCACTGCTGGCTGCACAACCAATTGCCCCTTGGGGATGAATAAAGATAATTTAATTTAATTCAATTCTACTCTGAGACCAGGCTGCAGTTACACTTACATGGCAGCACGTGTCATTGTTGTGCCATCTAGTTGGATTTAATCCAGAGCTTTTTACCAGGTTAGTAAGAGATAAACAATGTATGAAAAACGTCCAGAAAGGACGAAGGCTATAAAAAACTTTTATTTTGGTTCCCCTGAGGAGGACCTCCGGATATCCAATAGCTATAGTATCAAATAAAGGTTTCTTACTCATCATCATCATCATCATCATTATCACTACCTATCGTTCCTGCCACCAAAAGGCCGAAACGCAAATATTTTTTAGACACAAGAGCAGAGACAACCGCGAGTTGCATCAAAAAATTCGAATTAAATTAGTCTCCAAAAAACCTGACGATCTGTGATCCTGTAAATGTCGCATGCACTGATGTGATCTTATGGCATCCAGAATCATTTTATCATGAAAGTGGGTCCAGCTTGTTGTTTGGCCACAAGGGAACTAACGGAGGCAGGGCTCTCGTGCCATGCTGCAGCTGAGCTCATACCGTGTCAGTGTTTGATTTTTTTATTTGCTTAATTATTGGTTTCCATTTAACCACAACAACTCTGTGCCGCGGTCTGAGTGCATACAGTGTGATAACTGTGCTGTCTTGGCTTGTTTTTCCATCCTCCTCCTCCTCGTGCTGCTGCTGCTTCCTACGTCAGAGGCTGTACTGCGGCGCAGCGTCGGGCTGCAGCATGGTGGGTCAGATGCGCAGGAGGATGCGACACGGATTGAAGAAAGTTTAAAGATGCTGCGCAAAGCAGCGGACTTCACATGGCTGAAATAGAGCTGCAAAGAAGACACTGACTCTCTCCAGTGCCTCCGATGTGAGGACTGCTTTCATATGGCTGCCTAAACACACACTCACACAGCTTGCACACACATCGGCCTCTGCGTTTTAGTCCTCGGTCAGTCCACCTGCATGATCTGTGAGCCAGGTGAGTCGCGAGTGTAAGCACGAGTAGTGGGTGTGGTGTCATTCTCATAGTAGGTATGACCCACTACATATAGGTCAGTGGCAAACTTGTGAGGCAGCTTTTCGTTTACACAAAGCAACGGAGCAGCAGCGGGACGCAGGCTGTAGACTGGGGCTCATCCAGTAATTATCTCTGTCATTAGTAGATATCCGGGGAATCTCACGTCGACTGCTATAAGGTGAGTCAATATATGGATTCGGTATAGAGAATGCACAACTGATATATCCTCTCTAATATACAGTCTATTAAAAAAAAATCCTAATTACTGAGAAATGATGAAATGTGTTATCACAACGTGCAGATTATTGCACATTTGAACCATCTTGGCATTTTGGTTAAGTAATTCTACGGTGTTGTTGGACAGACTTCTTAAGTGTGGTATTGACAAGTCCTTTGGATTAAAATACAATCCTCATTTTATTAAGGAATGCTCATCATGGGTAATCTTAACAAATGCGCTCTCCTCAGTAACTTAACAGCCTACAACAGTTCTGCTAGTTAATTTCTTTACACCCTATGAACAGCAGAAGCAACACGCACCTTGTTTCTCACATTCTCTCTATTTAAAGTATATTCTAGAAAGCCAAGGGGGTGCACCTGCACTTGTAGCGCACCTGTTGGCTCCGCCCTCTATCCGTGTAGCAGGACCTGTTAGCGCCCGCGGCTATGTAAACCTTGATCTACAAATGAACACAGCTATTCATTAGATAACTGGAAAACGACAGGCTACTTACAAACACTTCATGTCATGCAAATTTAAATGTATCCGTCCATTAGAGAATGTTTTGGCGCTGTTCTGTACAGGCGCTGCTGGAGTGGAAAACAGTTGCTCATTACCTTCCTCACATTGCGTTATAATTAAGCGTCCCATGTGTGAGGGATCATACGTATGGGCTATATGTGTCATGGATGGGAATAAGTGGCTTAAGACAATGAGTTGTGCCTGTTTTGTGTCCATGCGGAATTCCTGGGTTCAATTTCATTGGTGTGTCTTTACCCACAAGGCTAAATCTGATAAGACCCTGAGCTCCCACGAGCCCTGCTTGATTGCTCCCTCAGGGCTCAGCTGTGGGTTTGGAGGGGCTGGAGGACTGCTTCCAATTCCCCTTTACACCTCCTAATTAATAAACACACAACCACAAGGACTATTTTTTTCTTCGTTGGAGGGTTATTTTTCCATGATGGTAACACAGCTGTCTCCGGGATAATGGTTAATACAGGGAAAGAACAAATCTTAGTGTAATATTAGTATAAGTAATTATGACTTAAACTGATAAATAACTGTTTTACTATGACATAATTGGAGGGTTAAAAAACTTCTGTAGACAGTAAAAGTTTGTTTATTTTTTCAAAAACAGTAAATTTGTCTTATTCTGGGCCTTTTCTCACTGAAGTAATCCACTAAAATACAGTTTGTATTTGAGACTTAAGATGTGTTACAGGCAAACTAATTTGCACAGGCTACAGTATGAGAGTACTTTTACTTTACTGGAGTATTACTATTTTATGCAGCTTCATACTTCAGCTCTGCTGTTTTACAGGGAAATATATTACTTTTTTCTTTGCTACATTTTAATTGCTTATTTTAATTTACTTTGAATACCAAGGGTTTCCTTAATAATTATATAATCAGCTCATAAAATATGATGAATTGTTATAGATCAAGCTAAAAAGTAGTATAAAGCTGTTTAATCAACATGAAATGTTGCCAGCACGTTAGAGCATGAGGAGCGTTAATTGGGTAATATAATAAAATATTGACAGGAGCCATTCTTCAAACTTACAAGTATTTGACTTTGTATCACTTTAAGTACATCATGCTGTTAATATTTTTATACTTCTACTTAATTTTGACAGCAGGACTTGCAGTGTAGTATCATAAAGTTGTTGTTAAGCCTCTTTGTGCTCATAAGCATGAAATTATCCTGTTTTACAACCCATTTATAATTGTAATCACTTTCTTCCTCTCATCTGTCGTCCTCTCTCTCCCTCATCTTGGTGTTTCCATCCTCTCCCCTACATCTTCTCTTTCTTAAAACTTGAATCTCATTCCACCTTCATTTCCCTTCCCATCAGCTTGCGAAATGAACTTCAAGAACTTCAGGGAGTACCTGGCCTGGCTGTACTACCAGTATCTGCTCATCACAGGCATCTATGTCCTGGAGCCCTGGGAAAAGTCCATCTTCAACTCCATCCTCTTCTCTGCCATCGCCATGGTGATCTACACCTCGTATGTCTTCGTGCCCATCCACGTCCGCCTCGCACTGGAGTTCTTCTCTGGGATCTTTGGCGGCCAGCCGGAGAGCACCATGACACTAATGAACTAAAACAAGGAGAGATCATGTTGGGAAGGAGGCAGCGACTGGGTGGATAAGCATGAGTCCCCAAATCATTTCTCTTCACAACTCAACTCAACTCCTCCTCAGATCCTGGAGTACCTCTTCACACCACATTCAGTCCCCTCAGCTATTCAAGACTAAGGACATGAAGATCTCAAAGGAATGATCAGGAAATCAGAGCCTTACTGTTTTCTTTACATCCCACACCCTCTGGCCTTACCCCATCGGTATTAGACACACGACTGTACATTACTTTCACACCCTCGCTGTGAAACGTCTTGTGAAATGTTGTTTGTCCTTTTTTGTTTTTTGTTTTTCTCACCTCATGTCCTGTGTGAGTGCATATCACCTCTGGGTTTTGCATGATAGGGTCATACGTGGGTGGTACATTTGCATGCTAGTCTCGCTACAAAATACTATTGGACTCTTTTCTTTCCCACCATGACTTTTAAGCTGCAGCCTTTCAAGGGGCATTCCAATGATTTCTTTTGTTGCTTCCATGAAATGAGGGAACTTTAGATGGATTAAAAAGAGAGTGTCCATTATTAAAACAGCATATATATTCAGACTTTAAGTCTCACGTCAAAACATTAAGACAATGGATCCTACATTTCCCATAATACAACTCATTTATCACACTCAGCAGCCCAAGTGTGAAACACAGCCTCTGCTACGTGTGTGTAAAGTGACACTGATGTTTTTTTCTGGGTTATTTTAAGAAATCACTGTTTACTAAAGAATGCACATTTTGACTTATGAAAATTTACATGTAATGTCCTCAAAATTTCCAACAATAGATGTGTTCATGGCATGTAAACTACTTTCTGCAGTCAATCCTATAATGCAATGAACAATGACGACTCTACAGTTGTTAGTGATGATGCAAAACTACCCTGATTCATAAGAGTCTCTCTCAGATCCCTACGGAGTAAAAACTATGGAGTGATTACTGTACAGAGAGTAGTGAATGAATGAATGAGCAAGTGATTTTGGATGCAGTCTTATTAAATTAGAACCATTGTCACAGACTAAGATGAGGTAACTGTGTGAAATTGGTGGAATGCCCCTTTAAGCATGTGTGTATCTGTTTGTCTGCTGCTCCTGCGACGCAGTCATCACTGATAGTGAATTCCTCCCCGAGTTAAGGGGAACTAGTTCTCATCCCAACATTTTTGACGTGCACTTAATGTATTTCACATCACCATCGTCACCTTTTTTAATTGCCTTTATGCACTGTAATGCTAACCGGTACAGTACATTGCACATTTCGAGTGAGCGTGCGGCTGATCTTTGAGGGAGAGATGATGGACAAAGTTTGAGCTATGCAACAAATTTAAAACGATCAATGATCTGTCACACAGTCGAGGAATGTTGAGGAAGGCCCACATTTACTGAGCTACTCGTCAAAGTGAGCGATACATAAAAGGAAATGTGCATTGACGTGTGCCAAGCCTTCTTTTTATCTCCTGTTTTATAAGTGCTTGGTATGTCAGTGAGGTGTGCTCAGAACTGAGCATGAGCAAATATTGATATACCACACCTTAGCGTTTTAGGCTTGGCTTTGTTACTAAACGTAGCTTCACTTAATCACCAGCCTCTGAACTCAAAGCAGAACTGTTTGATCTCTCATGCAAAATGCAGTCAAATTGGCCTGAATGAAAAGCAAAGCCTGACTGGCCAAGTGAAAACACTGTCTTCCTCATCTGTAGTTGATCTATAGAGGATGAACCGGAGAGAGAATGAGTCGGAGTGATGAGCACTGCGTGTATTTGTGTGCTTAGGATGATCTTTGATTATTTGTGCTTTGGGTTGAGGGTTCGCTGATTACAATCTAATCATGATCTCTAAGTTAACTTTATTTATACAGAGTTGTATATTTATATACTGTTCACTGGTAAATGCTTGGCTGGTTACAATGTCAATTACCAAACTTCTTTGATTATTTATATCTTTGTTCTCTTGTGGCCATAAATAACACATTTTGTTTTTCCACCCGAAAATGCTTTTATATTGTTTCCAGTTTGTTGGCATTTCATTTCACTTTTGTTAAACAAGTTGTAGTCCCAGTCATTTCCTGTACCACGAATGAAGAGCTCTCTGAGAGGCTTTTTTTTCACCTGTTCACCAAAATGAATGTTATATTTATACATGATGGCAACACATCACTGCAATGTTCAGAAAATAAAGACATCTGAAGATACTCGATTGTTCTCTTTCACGCCCTTGTTTGCTTTGTAATATGGATGTCTGTGTACTCTAGTGCTTTGAAACAGAAGAACAAGCGAAACAAAGGCTCATGGGTAGCACATACCTGACACAATTGACTGTACCATACAAAGTGAAATCACACAATAAGGGGCAGAGCCACCAAACCAGTTCTCCCCAGACACTGCAGGAATGAAAGCCCAGTGGCTTTGCTTTCTCTACTCCAGATTCAGAGCTCTGTTTACCTGAAGCTTTTCACGCTTGCCTTCTCCGTCTGAACAAACAATATTTAAATCAATGTTTGAGATAATGAGGAAACTAGTTTTACAGGTTCGGTGGTAAAATAGCAAAAATATTAGTGATGAAATAAACTTTCACTGCACAGGAGCAGGAAATTGTTTTGGTTATCGGTTTAGCTGCAGTGCAGGGACTGGTTAGGTAACTATGGTTATGCATGAAACTGGACACCTCCATCTTTTTTTTTTTTTCTTTTTTCCAGGGACACAATAGTTACAACACCCTCAGTTTTCAACCTGCTTATCCAAGCTCATCCCAAAATACTACTTCCTGTCCTCTCTGTTCCCTTTTCTTTCCTTCCTTCCTTATCTCGCCTTGTTTCCTTTCCTTTCCTCTCCTCTCTCCTCCTCTCATTCTTTTACCTCAGTTAGTCTTCTCCTGAAAAAGAGGGAAAGAACTTCCCCATCCATCTATCTATCTCTACTTTTCCTTCCTCTTGCTTTCTTTTACCTTGCTTATTTTTTTCTCTTCTTCCCCTCTTTACTTTCCAGTCTCATCTCTCCTTCTTTCCTCTCCTCTCATTCTTCTTTATTTTCTTTCTTTTTCTCTATTCCTCTACCATTTTTTTACCTGATTCCCTACACCTTATTTTCACCTCTCTCCTCTTCTCTATTACTTTACTTCTACCTTCTCTCCCTTTTCTTTTTGTTTTATCCAGTTCCCTCTGTATCAAATCCTCTCTTTTCTCTGCTCTGCTTCCCTTTCCCTCCATTCTTCTTCTTTCCCTTCCTTTTTTCTTCTCTCCTTTCTTTTTCTTTCTCCTGCTTTTGCCTCCTTTGCCCCACCTCCTCTCATCTCCTTTTATTTCCTTTCTTTTCCTTTAGCCTCCATCTCCTTTTCACTCCCATCAAAAAAGGCAGGAGCTGCATTTTAGCATCTTGAAGCTGTTTTAAAGTCTGTCTCAGGGTCTTTGTAGCAGTGTCTTCTGTTTACCCTCGACATGTTAATTTGTATCCCATGAAGGAGGAGGCCAGAGGTTATCTCCATAATGACAAGGTGCAAACAAAGCAGTATGCAGACTCTCAAAACACTCTGAGAGGGGTTGCATTGTTTCGGTTGTGTTTACATGTAACCTGTGACCGTTTCTCCCAAATACAGCTGAGGGGTGGAGGTGGGGGGAACCCCTAGCAACTGTCAGGTTCACAGAGAGAGAGAGAGAGGTACATGACACTGAGAAAAACACCTGCATGTACACGCCATAATGCCTCCATACACAGGCTTCAGTTTACAAGGAAACCCCAGAAAGTGTTCAAATATTAATGTCATTGCCAGCAGTCAATAACTTCTTCCACTTTGGCTCAAGTCTAAGTATCTCTCTCTCTCTCTCTCTCTCTCTCTCTCTATCTCTCTGTCTCACACACACACACACACACACACACACACACACGGCTCAAAACAGACTTTGCCACAAAATCATTATATATATTTTATTATATTTTATTATATATTTTATTTTGTAAATCAGCTAATAAGACCAGCAAAGCTGATTGTTTCCCAGTTACCAGAATGACTCAGTCTCTGAATCATTATGAAACTGAATTTTTACAATGACTCAGTAGTTCATGAGTGTAGAAATCTGTAAGAGGACTGTAGAGGACAGGGAGGACAAAACAGCTAATATTAGGTATTATAGTGTTATTTACCAGGCTTGTTTTCAGGGGATATTGTTTGCAATGTAATACATGTGTTTGTGTGTCTGTGAGCTTTTGTGTGTTCATCCATGTTGATATCTGTCTCTCTGTCTGTTGTTACTCAGTGTTGTGGGTATTGCCTTGGTTAAACACATTCAAAAGATCATTCCTGAAAAACTAAGTTGACATTTTTGGAAAAATAAATCCATTTTCCCATTTCACAATCATTCAGGTTCTGTACTTGTTCTTCTTTAATAATTAAATTTCTCATTTTGACTACATATACAAAGAAAAACAAAGTCTCTAGACACAATGTCAGCAAATCACCCACTGAGCACACAAAACACAGAGATAAGATTAGACACAATGGGCCAAGCAGTAACCTGATTTGTGGATGTAATTACATCCACAATAGAGATCAGGCACAGGATCACATTATCATGGTCTGAGGACAAATTAATATGTTTACTCCGTGTCAACACCAGATTTATTTCTGCCCTGATCCCTGTGCAACCAGACAGGTTTGTTCTATGGCATTTGGAGTGACTGCGCAATTATTGTCCTTCCTTGTTGATCAAGGATGTAGGAGGAATTCACCTCAAGACACAGTTGCCCCCTCCACTGTATATCTGAGTTATGAATCAGTCAATACGACTCTAGGAGTGGTGCATGATAAAAGCCTGAGCCCAGCGAGGCGTGAACCCACAGCTGGAGCCAAACCCTGGTGTGATCAGTGTACTTTAACTACAATAGAAAACGTGTTGTGCTTCATTAGATCACAGTTAAAGCTGGCGAATAGCAGCTAAATAAAAACACCAAATGGCTGTTCTGACCATCACCACCTGCATACTGTAAATTATAAAAGGTTCATCTAAGGCACATTATATGCTGTTATATGCCTTTGTACCTGTACCAAGTTCATCAATGTTTTGGCTCGGGTGTGATCTGTTATCTCAACCATTATACAAAATAACTCAAAGACTGTAATTGTAAGGATCCCTGTGGTTAAACCCACAACACACATCTGCCACCAAGTGGTCAGGTACAGAATTTTTTTTCTAGCTGTAGTACAGATGTGATAATAACCTCATTATTTGCACAAGTAAAACCATTACAAATCTGAATGTTTAACTAGATTCAGTGAGAAAAAAACAAGAGAGGAAGAGAGAGTTTTGCAAAGTTTTGCATTGCTTTGTCGCTTGATTAAAAAACCTACCTGATTTTCAAAGGATCATGAGGTCTGTTACTTACATTACTTATGCTTGATGGCTGGCCAGGGAGCAGTGCAAATAATCAGCTTTGGCCAAAATTTGATGGCAAGATTGCAGTTTCTATTTCTCTTTATATTTCATTTGTTCATGGGGTGTTTGATTAAGGCAGTGAGTGTACTAGGTATGGGGCTTTTGTCATAAGGGGGGGAGGCTACAGCGAGTCTGCAGCAGGATGGATGTGCAGGCTCTGTGGAGCTGGAGGACAGGGCGGTGTAGCAAGGAGAAAGTAACAAGAAAGTGGATAAACAATCCATCCATGGCCAACCTTTTGTATTAACCCTTTGTTGTGTGTAGGCTTTACTGTTCTTGAGAGTTTTAACTCATGACCACAATGCAAAACAGAATCTTGGAAAAACCATTTTGTGTCTTTCTTCAATCTAATTGCCAAACTGAATCAACAGACCAGCAGTCAGTCAGTCAGTCATCTGTTTGTTATGTCCACTTTACCAAATGAAAGTCACTCTTTGCTTACAATGACTTCATTATCTGCATTGTTTTACTGAGTGTCATAATGTCAGGCTAAAAAGCAACGTTCACTGCCCTTTTTTAGATAAGAATCTGCTTTGTCGCACCCATAACCACACATAGGACTTAAATGATATCAGGGTGTACTTACACACTCCACAGAGCACTTAAAAATCAGTGCAGCAAGCTGAGAAGTTAAAGATAAGTAAATATTTTAATTTTAATTATACAAGATTTTACACTGGTTTTGAGATGCTCTTTAAAACAATAGCTCTGGTTTCTTGAAGAGAGTAAGATAAGAGGATTGATTCCACTTAAGCAGAAATCTCCTGGACTGAAAAATGAAGCCAATGCAAAAGTTCCAAAAACTGCAGTTCCTCAAGTGACCACTTGAGGCTGACTCCAAAAGCAAGTCATTTCAACTCAGTCCCACTGACATAAGTACTGTAGGTGCAGCTGGTGCAGTGCAACACGGCCTAGAAGCCTTTAGGGGCCAATGAAAGATGGGGATTGCTGTCATTCAGTTATGAAGACTTGACTGTGCCTCTTACCTTTCAAAGCACCTGTTCAGCTGTTCAACGTTAAGAACTACTTTATTATTAATGTGAATGCTATATTTACCACTCTTTAAACTTGTGTATTACGCTATTTGGTTTTTTACGTTTTAATTATCCCTGTGTGTGTGTGCATGGGTGTGTGCTTGTGTTTAAGGTAAGAGAGAAGGCCCAAGAAAATTATTTGCACCAATTACAATTATTTTACGCTGCTGCCATAGACTCGCATATTAAAATGCCCCATACAGCAGCCCACAATGGGTCATCACGGTGGCTCTGTCCACTATAGCCTACAGTCTCAGTGATACCACTCTCATATCTGCTTATTAAATCATTAAATAGGCTACAGTTAGCACCTGCTCAGATTATAAAAACTGGAAACAAGGAAACAACTTGCCTAGCTTGTGCAGACCTGCCTACACACACCTACACACACACATCTCATTTATTTAGTCTACTAAAAAGGATGTGGTTTGGGGTTATGTGCTGGACTGTTTTTGGCCTTGAGCAGTCACTTCCTCAAGTCTTGAGGATGCCAGGAACAATTCAGAAACTGCCTTCGATTTATTTGCCTAGAATTGTCTTGAGGTACAATGCCTTCTTCAGAAAAAGGAAATGAATCATGCAGAATTTCTTTAAACCAGAAACGTCCAAGTATGGTAATGCTAATGCAAACATTTATCGCAAACAAGATCAAATGTTTTGATCCCAATACGCACTGATTTTTAATTACTTTACATTTTCTGCAAAAATACAGTATTAATCTTTGTCTACTGGACCTCTACATATCTGCTGATCACTTTTAAATAACTAGCAATGAATTTAAACAAATTTAATGTAGATTCCACCAAAAGCTAAACCATTTTTCTCTTGTAGAAATGGCCCTCATGTCGATACAACCAACTCTGAGCACATTAGAAATAAATCCCTCACATCAGAGAAGCTTGTGAGAGAAAACGCGGCAGAGGAAAGTGTTTTCATACTCTGTCGGACTCCATGAGCTGTGCCTTCACTGCCAGCAGGTCTCTTGCCAAAGTCATTAGCTTCTAATTCTGCAGGATCTAGATTTTCTCTGATAAGATGCCACAGTACAGCACAAAAAACATTGTTTGGCCTTATTACTGGTGGACACAGCAGGGGAATACTCATACAGTGACTAGTTGCTGTTTTGGTCACTGACCAAGTCCCTTTCTTATTGCTTCACTCTCACACTCTCTAACTCACTCCACACATTCACTGCAGCTTCAAGATCTCCTTTACATGAACAGGGTAAATGTAAGTCAATACACCGCCATCCATCCAAATCATCTTTGGTCCTCTCTTTGCTTGGCTGCACCCGTTGAGTAAGTTAACACTTTCTTATCCCTTGCTCTATAATCTGAGTGGATGGAGACTGAGGGCAGGGCCGGTGCCAGTGTTAAATGAACGGAAAGGTGAGCGAGGACCCGGGTCCTCTGTGGCCAGCTGGGCACTGTAAGCTGACCGCCGCTGTTGTGTGTGATCTGAATGGAGCCGAGAGAGGATGGGGTTGAGGTCGGGCATGGAGAACCCCAGAGGAAACCCTCTCTCTCGCAGCACTCAGGTGCATATCATAGACTCCATCTGTCTGTCTTATATGAAGGGGCAAGTCAGGGACACTTCACCTGAGCTGCTGGGAAGAAGAGCATGTAAGCAGAGGTGAAGAGATACAGAAAAGTGTTTGTTAGGAGAAAAAATGGTTTAAATAAAGACATTCTCCTAATAAGTAAGCTCTCTTCTCATCCCTACATGCCACCTTCACCCCTCTCTGTTTCCCAAATTTCATTTCCCTTCCTCCTGCTCACTCATAGTTGGTCATAGATCCCTCTGAGGACATGAGGACTTTGACAACTGAGGCATGTCCGCTGCTCAAGCATTCATTGTCACCGACAAGTCGAGGGTTTCGACTTGACATCTACCAGAAAATCACTTTTCTGCAAAAACCCAATGTTATCTTGTTACACTGTAAGAATGAATCATTGTCTGGCCACACAGTATGAATCATAGTTAGCAAATGTAGCTGCCAGCAGTCTTGGTGGCTCATGTGCTGAAAGTCGGTCACAGTGATCAGGCAAGCATTGCAACTGCACTGATTTGAGGGAGATTAACTGGTTCTTTTGACAAACAGCTCAGGTTTAGCATCTGTTGAGTGAGGAGATTATCAGTGCTCTTTAGGCTAAAGCTTTCTTCTGGAGTTTTACCAAGTACCAGTGCATTGTAAATTCTGAGCTCTCTGTGCTGCAATCCACTTTGCAGATCTCTCAGTAAGTCTTTTTTAGATAAACTGTTGCAGATAATGTTATCTGGATGTACCCTCAAACCATGAACATGTAAGATACATGTAAAAGAATCATTAGAAACACTTTGCATATTTCTGCTTGCAGCTAAATGCAGACATAATCTTAAAAAAAGGCCGTTGTAGTGCCCTGGCCTCTGTCACAGAACCCTCTTTGCATGGCTTTGTCCAGTGTAAGAACCTGGGTAGTAAGTTGGATGTTGGAGGAATGCCTCCCATATCGGGTGACCTATTGCCCCACGGCCTTTGCTCCTCGCCTCGATCGCAGCGAGGGAGTGCTCCTGGCGGGCGCTGTATCCCGTGTCACAAAAGCACCTTTCTACACAACAAGGGTACAGAGAAAGATCCACAGCACAGTGGTTCTCCTTGGGTTGGCTCCAGACCGCCGTCGTTGGGTTTCAGACCTCCCCCTGAGCCTCCAGCAGACACCCCCATTGGTGGGGATGCTCTTTCGCCCAAGCCTGGCAGAGATATCAGAGAGACCTGGAGCTCCTTTTGCTGCCTTCAAGCGACCACTAGGGAGGATAAATGACCATACCACTTATGCATAACTGGGTGAGTTTTATCATTTTTGTCAAATTTAATTGTGCACAGAAATTTAAATGTCAGCATTATAGATAACCCATTAAAATAATACATTTATATATAAAAAATGAAATATCTGAGATATCATCCTGGGCTTCAAAATTGAATCATAAATGCCAAAGAAGATGCAGGGTTTCATTGCAGTTTAACACTGTACTCGCTGAATGTACCAATAACCATAAAATTGCTTTGAATGGTCAAACTGCAGCCTCATCCAGTCACAGTGGCACATGAAAGGGAAGAGATGTAGCTCAAACTTAAAATTGGTGATGAAGAAAGAGAGAAACAGGCAAAATTCATCTGAATGGTTTGAGCAATATTTAGAATGATAATAGACAAGAGACAGGTGGCATCAGTAGTTACTACTTAGTGATTTGCTTTTCAGCAGTTATGGTTTTGTAACATCTTCTCTTTAAACTTAAAGTAGAAGGAAAAGGAAATTAGTACGGATACACAATATAGATTTCTCTCAGCTGATATTTTATCTTTTTTATTTTTTAAAAAGAAGTTATTAACCTATAATTTATGCACACCAGAGAATGGGAAGCCTCTTGCTACCTATAAAACACAATGATAAAAGGCTTTCAATAGACTGTTATGCTTACCAAAGATATACAAAACGAATGGGAGACGCCAAGGCTACTCTCAGTGCATGTGGTGATGAAAGAAATTTAGCTTTGTATTACTGAATCTTTTTATTGGTCATAATTTTGTAATCAGGCTGATACATGACTGTGTATAGTGTGCATCCTGTGAAATCAGTGCTGATAAACAGAAGACAGAGGTCATGTTTAAACTCATTTGTTCTCAGATGCCAGTCAACCATGAGGATTATCTGCTGTCAGTCAACCCTTGTGGCTGCACTTGTGGTTACACTCATTGTAATGTCCTGCCTTGAGGCTAAAACTACACAAAAGCCAAAGTACCAGTACACCAAGAAGCCCGTCCCTCAGATCACCGTCCACAGCCCTGTGACCACCAGCAAGCCCATGACCCACAAGATAGTACCGAGTGCAAAACCTGTCGAGCCCAAGCCGCTGCCCACCACAGGGAGGACCACCTACCCAAGTCATGTCTTTCCAAAGTACTTCACAGAGAGCACTGAGCCCCCTGGTGCTGGCCCTGAGAATTACACTCTGGATTACAATGAGTGCTATTTCAACTTCTGTGAATGCTGTCCACCTGAGAGAGGCCCCAGGGGGCCAAGGGGAGAGAGAGGACTGGAAGGTATGAGACTCTAAGACTCTAAAGAGACTTTAATTAACTGCAACAAAGAAAAGTCTTTTGATCTAGTCAGTTAATTTGTTTGTTTGTACCTTATGTTACTTAGGGCCACCAGGTGAGAGAGGCCTTACAGGAGCAGCCGGTTCACCAGGACCACCAGGAACAAGTGGTCCTGTTGGGTTAAAAGGAAACAAAGGTGGATATAATATGGTTTCAAATTGTTTTTTGCAAAAATCCTAATATCATATATTGCTAGAAAACAAAATGTAGCCATGACATATCATTCATTGTGTTACGAACCCAAGCCATCACATCAGCTTAAGCTCAAAATTAATGTATACCAGCACTACATAAAAGGTCGATAGCCCAGCAGTCTGTAATTTACAGCTGCCGGATCATGACATGATCATTTTTTGTAGCTTTTGTGGTCTTTTGAAATACTTTTAAAAAGGAAGTAACACACCAAGAGATTACTGCTGAATATTCACTGGTGAGGGGAGCTCCACTACCACCACTGAACCTCTGAACACTGAACACCTTTAAGTGTCAGAGTCGCTTGGCCCCCTGAGCCTCTGACTGTATGTTGTTCTTCACTTAGTATTGTTAAAAAAATATCAGATTGCTTACTTTAGATATTGTTTTTATAATGTTAATTCCTCAGGGGAAAAGGGTGACATAGGAGGCAGTGGGACGGCAGGGCCACCAGGAGTCCCAGGAAAACCAGGACAAAAAGGTAAAGTCTTGTGCAGGGCATTGTTGAACTCTTTGATATTTTTCCAAGAACTCAGAAGTTCTGACACATTTCCCCCACATTGCAGGTGATGTTGGCTCAAAAGGTGAGAAAGGTGAAGTTGGATTGCAAGGTGTCAAAGGTAATAGTGGGGAAAAAGGGGGGCCCGGCCAGAACGGCACTGCCGGTGAGAAAGGGGAACCAGGAAAAGAAGGTCCAGCTGGACCTCCAGGAGTGGCTGTTGAATCAGGTCAAAAGGGGGAAAAGGGGGATAAGGGGGAATGTGGCACGTTTGGGGAGAGAGGACAGAAAGGTGAGCGTGGGGATCCTGGGCCTCCGGGCATCCCAGGAGTGATGGGCATTCCAGGAATGAACGGAAAACATGGTTCCCCAGGCCCTGTAGGTGTCCGAGGGGATCCGGGACCTCCCGGAGCACAAGGAGAAGCAGGGGTTAGAGGACCTCAGGGACCACAAGGCATAAGAGGGATGATGGGCCCAAAAGGTGACAGAGGTTACCCTGGGATGAGAGGTGAGCGGGGCTTTCGTGGATTCAAAGGAGCAAAGGGATCTGGGGTTCCTCAGGAACGTTCAGCTTTCAGTGTAGGCATCTCTCCAAGGAAGTCCTTCCCTCCCTCTGGCTTCCCAATCCGCTTCGACAAAGTCTTCTACAACGATGATAACCACTTTAATGTCACTTCCAACAGCTTCACATGCGTCTATGCCGGGGTATATGTGTTCTCCTTCCACATCACTGTACGCAATCAGCCGCTGCGGGCCACCCTGGTGGTAAACGGGTCGCGTCGGGTGAGAACACGAGATTCTCTGTACGGCCAAGACATCGACCAAGCGTCCACTCTGGTGGTGCTGCGGCTGGCAGTGGGTGATCAGGTGTGGATGGAGACGTTCAGAGACTGGAATGGGGCCTATGCAAGCAGTGAAGATGACAGCATCTTCTCTGGATTCCTGCTTTACTCAGATAGGGCCTGATGCTCTGCTGAGAGTATCTGCTTCAACTGGACTGTTCCAGCATGAAGAGGCCCAGTAATGCCGGTGCTACACTTAGCTCATTGATTATAAACTGCACAAAAACTTCACTGAACACTAATGTTGAGGACTGACAATATTAAGATTGTGTTTATTGTATTATTATCCTATATTCTCATTTTACCTGTTGCTGTCTGAATAAAAATTAATGTCTTATTTACCGCTGGTTTATTTATTTAAGATGTTTTAATCCACGCAACCTTTATCAGCTGTATGAGCATGACAGCAGTTCCTTATACATCCAAAGATGATGGATAAATTATCCAGTCCATGAAATTAGGTCCATTGGTTAAGAAAAGAAAGTATTAAAAAATTAGAGTCACACTTTGAAAAGATTAAAAACAGATTAGAAAAATTACTTCATTATACAAGGAAAAAATCAAAAATCGAAATCTTACAATTTCACCACACAAAGAGCCAAAAACAACATCCATATAACAATAAAAACTATTCAATGGTCAAGAAATAAAAAAATAATAGAAAAAACTAGAGCTGTACCGATTCTAACATTTGAATGTTGTGCAGACTTTTAACAACTCAAGTGATATAAGTCCTGAAGTAGAAATTGTTAGAAAAAAATAAAAATGTAATCATTTTAAAATTGGCAACATGTTTTTATTTAATTTTGATCTGATTGTTCTTGTATAGGCTTTCAAAAACAACATTTTAGTTTTTTGATGTAGAAACGCATTATGTAGTTTTTGCTGCTAGAGGTCTCTCCATCAAAACAATGAAAACAAATGAGGTAGTTTGATGATGTTGTGATTTGCATGGGATCATGGGATTTGTTTAATTTTTGAAAAAACAGCGCTGCTGATGAAAATATATCAGACTAAATTGGATAGAAATAATCACAGATGAGGCCATATATTAAAGTTTTATTAATCTTATATTTAGTCATATTTGCCAACTTCCTTCCTCGTTCTCTGACTTGTGTTGCCCAAGAAGTTGGCGAGAGGGGAAATGAAACACCCATTTCCTTGAATAAAACTGAAGATTTTTCTAAGCTTGAACACTGCTGAAAACATTTGGGATATGTCAGTTTATAGCTTAACAAAATATATAACACAGATATTGGACTAGTTGTATATTCAAGGACACAATTATTAGCTTTTTTAGCTAATATTTTATGCTTTTATTTGATTAGCTTGCTGCTTATGCATATGAAAATTTTGCAATGCTTGACCAAATATGTTAACGCTGAAACATAGTTAATAAACTGTAGCAGTAACTGGGACTGTGTGCAGGAGTTTTTGTTGATCTTGTTAAAATCCATCCCACCAATGCCCTTGTTATGCATGTGGGTGTGCAGAGATTCCTTTTTTTTTTTGATAACACCTGCTTACCTTCTAAACCCTGCACAGTGATCCTGAACCCCTGAAGTATTTATTTATGGTCTACCTGCAGTTTTGCCCTTAATGCCATGACCTCACCTCATCCTAACTCTTACCTTTGTGACCTATAGAGTTCAGTCTTTGTTCCTCCTGTCTTCCCAACCTTTGTCATCACTGACAACTATGGTTATCTAACTGCAAATAAAAAAAAAGATTTAATTGTATATACAATATATGTGTTAAGTTTATAATTAATGTGACTGTGACTGATACCTGTACTGTAGATCCACTCATGTTATTATACCGCTACTTCTAATATAAGAGTACTGTTGCATTTCCACTGGGTTGCAAAAGAAATTGTGTTCAGTGAAAATAAAATGCAGTAGCACAAATCATTTATGGAATGCTTTATTTGCTTTATACAGTATGGCATTAGTTTTCATCACCAACACAAGTGATCCACTTGCGTACAGATAAGAGCATAGAGTTAATTCTTGATAAGCTTTGACATCAATTTTATGCAGTTAAGTGTTTGCTGGCAGCGCAGTGACCTTGTATTTATGCATGATGATATCAGATGGCTAGAGACACGAAAGTTGCACATTATGAATATATGATCAATAATTCACTCAGGATATACAGGAGAGTTTCTTAAGGGGTCACCAGATCCCTCAGGCATGTCACCAGATCCCTCAGGCATGTCACCAGATCCATCAGGCATGTCACCAGATTCTCCCGACATATCATCTGATTCATCAAAGGCACTGACAGTTTCTGGCATAGCAGTTTGCATGAAAGACTGAACTGAAGATGGCAGAGTGCTTGGCACTGGCAGCGAAGTCTTCAGCGGAGGATCAGAGGATTGGATGCCCACCATTGGATGGTGAGGGGAGGGCCAAGCTGCTGCTGGCTCAGCTGCAGGAGGTGGTGGTAGGAGTGGGGGTGCGACTGTGGGAGCTAAAGACCATGGGTCTCTGGGAAAAATTGGTGGCGTCATCTTCTGTGGTCCTATTGGGTCAGACGACAAGTTGACGCGACTGCTGTGCAATGTTTCACAATTTCACATTTAAGGGAGATCACTAGGATTTAAACTTTTAGTTGAGTGCACACACAAGGTTTCATTTACTTCTAGATACCTTGGCCAAAACTTTTGTGCTCGCTCCACTTTAAGAGGCCCAACTCGGGCACCTTGACCTTGCAGCTGTACTGGCCTGGAGTCCGCCTGACAAGATCACTTTTCTCAGAGGTTGCTGTTCCCAGTCGTTGGTTATTCTTGTAGAAAAAGTAGTGCATTGGAGGGGCAGGCGCGGGGCCGTTGTACTGGCAGAGGCAAATGAGCCTCATCATATTTTCTGGAATATGGTCATTGTTGGCATCAATCTCCAAAACTGGCTGCGACAGAACCTCTGAGATAGGGCAGCAAGAGAGACATCATTATTAATGCATTGCAGTAGTTCAAAAAGATTTCTTGAGAATAACACTTTGTTATTGCACACTGGCCACTAAATATGAAATTAGGAGTAGTTCAATATTTTGGTGAAAGTTATGTAGGAAGATCGATACCACTTTCCTATTAGTACATAATATGTGGAGCCACAGCTAGCAGCAGGTTAGCTTACCTTAGAATTAAGACTGAAAACAGAGGGGAACATTTAGCCTGGCTCTGTCCAAAGATAAAAACAAATCCTGCCAACAGCACCTATTTCACTCACCAGGCTAACTGTTTTAGCTGAGCTAAACTAACCGATGCTTTCTCAAGCTTTATATTTACTGTTCAGTGACGGAATTGAAATGACAGTTCATGGTTTTACAGGTAGTTTTGCAACATGTGGGACTATTTCTTGGCCAGGCACAGTGATGTCCTAACTCTTACAACAAGACCACATCAAAGTAAAATCACTGTACAAGTAGAATGCACCAGATAACACGCAACAACCAAAACTGCTGTGCTTGTTCGCTAGTTTTTACCTGCTATTTAGTGAGCTTTAGAGGTGCTGATGGGCAGATTTTACCATCTTTAAACAGAGTCAGGCTAGTGTCCTCTTTATTCTGAGCTAAACTGAAATTGGTCTTTGTTAAATTTTGAAAAATAAGATGAGGGTGGTATCGTTCTTCTCATCTGACTCTTCAGAAAACAAATATGTGTACTTTTCTTCTGTAACTTTTCTTGCAACGTGAACTGCAACAAAATCCAGCATGTGAAGCCCAGTGGGCCATGAAACTTACCCAAGACCTGCACTGGAACTTCAGATGAAATAATAGAGTTTGTACGTCTGTCTGCGTCCCAGGAAGCCCTACATGAATACATCCCTTGGTGCCCCAGGGTCAGGTTGGTCAAGTGGAGAAGTTGACTGGGGCCACTTTGTCTCATAACTTCAACACCATCTTTGTACAGAATCACTTCATGGAGTGGGGCTAAGCCTCGGATACGGCATATGAAATCAATGCCATGTCCTACAAGGCCGGGATAAGGTGGGATTTGCAGCAAAGCCCATCCACCTGAACAAAGGTCACAGAGAAGAAAGTTACCTTAAAGTAAGATCTTGTCGTCTTTTATTGATATTTAAGTTAAAATATATATAAATAAATAAACAGTAAGCATTGTTCCAGAACTGCCATGATATTAGATTTTCACTAAACCTTTATTTTGCAGTGAATTTAAAATGAAAAAATATGTTTCTAGCAGTCAGATTCATCTTAAACTGTGTTCATCATGTGTTTTTCATCACCATTTTAACAAATTAAATACAATGGAGAATACACTGTACACAATAACTGTATAAGGATCCACAAAAGGAACAATTACAATTAATGAATAGGTGGCAACAACTGTTAAGGTGGAGTTATCACTAATCACAAAGTGAGAACAGAAGAAGAAACATTGATAAAATTATGTTGTAATATTAACAAGATATATTATCTTATACTGTGAACATGATGCCATTATTAAACTTTTAAATATCACTGTTATCATAAGTAGTCACAAGTGTATTCAAAATGGGCGTGTTAATTGAGGATACTTCTAAAGATAATGATAAACGAGCTCTTACCCTCCACATTGATCTCTACAGGCAGACTTTGAAGTGTCTTAATGTCTCCCACCACTGTGTTCCTCACTCCCTGACAGTAATACTTCCCACTGTCTTTAATGTGGGTTTTCCACAGAGTGAAGAATTGACCACGATGTGAGAGCTGCTCAGATCCCTTGAACCACAGGTAACTCCAGGTGGATTTGAGGTCTGGAACGCTGCATTTCAGCCGGACACGCTCGCCAGAGAAGACCCTTGAATGCCCTGACTCAACCTTCAAAACAGCACTGAATGAGGCCACAGGGGAGGCTATGGGGACAGTTACATGCAGTGTGTTAGGGAGGAATATCTAAATCAAATGTATATTTTGACTGTTTCTGTGATTAGTGTTAATGCTCAACTTCTACTTAAAATCACACAATATTATTTGTTAACATTATGTTGTACAAAGTTGTTCCATATCAAGAATATTATTATAAGAATATTTGATACATACCCTCAAGTGCCACAAACTGTGATAGTGTTGAAAAAACTAAAAAAGAAGAAAAATAGTTCAGCATTAGACAAATAAAATATCAATATTTTAGGCACAATGTAATATTTGTGAGATATTGTGAATGAAATGAAGAAAACTTACCCAGGAGGACAATGACTGTATCCATTTTGTTTGTGAGAAAAGGGGGCTGAGGGAGATGCTTTTATTAGTATTAAGAGGGAAGTGAAATTGAGGATTTTCTTAGCTTGAACATATTGCACAGGATATCCCCTTTTTTTAGAAATGGCACAGCATGGGCGATAACATGACATAATTTAGTTTTAAACTATAAGCAAATTTTTCTGGGAAATGACGGGAATTTTTTTTTTTTCCCAAAAACAACAAAATGAACACGAGAGGGTGAAATATAGTACAAAGGGCACTCATCTTTTTTTAAACCAAAGTGAATAGAAATGATGACACATTTACACCGTATTGTTACAGCAGCATGTGTTATGTGTAATGTCAGTTTCTTTACCTCTCTTGGCCCCTCTACCTCTGCCCAGGTGTGTTACACCATGAAGATCCAAACAGGTGCTTCAGAGCTCCTGTGGCGTCAGAGGAGAGCAGCCTCTGGAGTGGAGACGGCTGGTTTAAGAGCCTCTCAGTCTGTGATTTTGTTTTAAAAAGTTTTGTTTTGGCTTTGCGGCAGCTCTTAGCCTTAATTGGTTAGTTTTGGTTGTTTGTGTGTCTTCAATGATAAAAGTTTGCTATGGGTCAATGACCGAGTGTCGTTCACCCCATGGGGCAGCCTGAGGGTGGGGCAGAACAGTATGTTATCACAGTATTGTTGTGGCAACCTAATATTATTCTCCATTATTTTCCCACATTTTAATTTTTGAAAATTAAATAAAATTAAATAAAAAATTGACATAAAATTATCATTTTATGTCAATCTATCTGATTTCCTTTACCTCCATCCAAAATATATTGCAATCCTGGAAATCTTACATTAAGCAAAAACAAAAGGAAGTGAAAGTAATACACCCTTTTCTAAAATTCTGTGTTTCAGATGAAATGCACCTACGCCCATGTAGAGAAAATTCATGACAAGGATAACTCAGCAAAACATAGTACACAATACCGTGTGATAAAAGTTTTTTCCAGTTTTATTATTTAATGGGTTGTTTAGCACATCTGATGTATTTTGACATTAATACTTGGAGGTTGGGTTCACAAAAGTATATCTTTAAATAAAACTCACATACCAGCATGTACATTTTAAGAGTTACTGGTCACTGTAATTATTCCTGTTCATACTGGCTATGTGATGCTCCTTTTGAAATCATGTGCATGACCTAATGTACTGTATTGTCCAGTTTTTAAATTTCATTTTTTATATTTTACCCTGATATATTTTAAATGGTCTTCCATCTGTTTCTACCTCTTTAGACCGTTTCCTGTGCTGTTTTACACATGACCTTCCCCTGTCTATGTCAGTCAAGTCTCATCACGCTTGGGCTTCAATTTTTCTTCCTTTTTATTTTCTCTGCTATGATAAACAACTAAATGAAGAGTTAATTCTAGGCCCATCAACTTCTTGTTTAATCTAAGTTTGCAAAAATCAAGAGTGGTGAAAAAACAAGATCAACAGGATTTACACACCAGTAAACATGCATTTTTAATTTTTATTAATCATCAACACACACCCCTAGACGCAAATAAACCAATACTGCCCCAATAAGTTACATTTAAATAAAGATAGTATTGACTTACTTTTTCTCAAATTATACAATAACAAACCTATGAGGTTACAAAGAAAATGTTTTAAACTTCTTTAAAATACCTGATAAATGGCTTCTGTATACAGTGCAATATGAAATTATTCAAGCTATTGTTCAAGTTTGTCATAAAAGTCTTTTCTCAAACTAAAATTGGACAGCAACCACACTGTGACTACACTTTTGCAAATAAAGATTTTAAAAAACAAAAACAAAAATTCAAATCTTGCAACAGAAGGACATCTTAGCTTATGAACAGAGGAAAAGAAAAATACAACTCTCATAAGCATTTCTTTAACAACACTGTTGTTACTAATTATCTTTTTATCCTTTCAACTGAAAATAGCTGTTAGTTCCTTCATTAAATGCACTTCTGATTTAAGAGCTTTAAATTCTAACGGAGGGAAAGTGCTTTGAGATAAATAAATTGGTTGTGTTTTGATCCTTCTGCAATGGTGAAGCAACCAGCCTTAAGAGCCACTTCATGTCATCTTTGTCATCTTACCTACTTAGTTTAACAGCTCTGACAGTCAAAACAAAAAACAAAAAACAAAAACATATATATATTTGTATATATACATATACATATATACATATATATATATATATATACATATACATATATATACACACACACACACAGACATATATATATATATATATACATACATACATACATATATATATACACATATATATATATATATATATACACATATATATATATATATATATATATATATGGCAAATGCATATG
>JAQMCX010000054.1:3748492-3842244 GCA_029814765.1 Acanthurus leucopareius | reverse complement strand
TTTACCACAGATGTTACACCACATATTTAACGCATGACAAAATGCTATTACGTACACCACCTCCGTGACTCTCTGTGGGAAATATGCTTATTTGCATTCTTGCTGAGAGTTAGATGAGAAGACAGATACCACTGGCATGTCTGTCTGTTGATAAATACTAAGCAGAAGTCAGATGTTAGTTAGCTTATTTTTTACAGAGACAAGAGGCAAGGGGATACAGCAGGCCTGGCTCTTTCCACAGGCACAGTTTACCTATCAGCACCTCTAAAGCACACAGTGACAGGTTACAGGTATTTCTCATAATGTGTGTGTGTGTGTGTGTGTTTTTTCAAAAATTTTTAATGAAATAAACAAATTAAATATAAAGTATGCATTTCTTTGTGAACTTTGGATAGTGCCAGGTCAGCTGTTTCCTGCCTCTATGTTTCACTTACTGACGCCAGCTTCATATTTACCGTACACAGATAAGAGCTGTTTCTAACCTTGTCATTGACTCTCTGTGAGAAAGTAGATAAGTGTGCTTACTAAAGTGCCAAAGTTTTCCTTAAATTCAATGGTTCTGCTCCTGTTCAGTGTAGTTTCAGAGGCAATGGATGGATAGATGGAGTAGAGATGGCAGGAGTGTAAGTCATCCATATTGGGTGGCCGTTGTATGTGCATACAGACAGCCATGCTAAACAGCAGGGGAAAGAAGAAGGGTGGAGTAAAGCCTCTAGAGGATTTACTTTGAGAGCAGAGCCTTTCACATCAACCAGCAAACACTTGGGGTTGCAGTGGTGGTGGCAGGAGCTCATTCTCAACATTATCAGCGTCAATTGCTGATGATGCTGCAGATGCTGCAGCTGTGGTTGCTGGAGGATTTTGTGTCTCAGGTGAAAAGCTCTCCAGAACGCTCTGCACCTTCTGCTCCACCTCGTCCGTCCAGTCGATGAGGTCACTCTCCAGCTGCCGAGCCTTCTCAATGACCCGCTCCTGCCTCTCCCCGAGCCCTGTAAGCAGGTCCAGCCGTTTGTGGACCTGATTGAGAGCTGCGCTGCCTGGTGAGCAGGAAGAAGCTCCAGTGGACTGTGGCCAGTTGGGGGAGGCCTGGCCCGACATGTAGAGCTCAAACTCCTCAGAGCTCAGGTTCAGAGACTGGCCATCCAGCTTCTCAATGAAGGCCACCGCACAGCACTGCAGAGAAGGAATATGGAGGGTCATTAAGAGAAAAAAATGCACTTCCACTCAAAGGCTACTATTTTTCAAGGAGCTAAAAGGTTCCTTCAGCACACTGTCTGTGTTTCTATCACAGTCTACAGACCTGCCAAGATTAGGCAAATCAGTCCGGTTATGTATGAAGTAGCAGTGGTTGATTATACAAGTGATTTCAGCGTGTGACTTTGCCACAGGATTGGACTTTGTTTCCTGTTCAATTGTAGTAGCCTTTTTTTTTAAATTCCATGTTGACTGTTGAAGCTTAACAAACAAAACAAAAAAGCCACAGATTTTTAAAAATAGTGGCTGGCTCTGACTTCCTCTAAAGGTTCCTGGTCCCTGGGGAGAGTTAATGCGGTACAGCAGGTGTAACATTAAACTTACTTAGATTTCACAACATGTTTTTTGGCACTCTGCCTCTGGGGAAAGTTGACAGCTGAGACTAACATGAAATGAGGGGACAGAGAGGGCAGAATGACAGGACTCCAAAAACCCCACATTCATTTAGATTTAAAACTTTTTAGACTTGTTACAATTTTTAATACCAATTGAAATATTGACCCTGACAAATTTACACAAACAAAAATTTTACTCACCAGATTAGTGAAGTAGTAACCGTCCTCTCCAGTCATGAGCCTGCTGGGGTTGCAGAAGCGAGTGATGTACTGGATGTTGGACTGCAGCCTCGGAGGGTTTGCTTTCAGCACAATGTAGATCAGTGTGGGGAGGAAGTCATCCGCAGATGCAGCCTCTTTCTTGCTGACTTTGATTGCATTAAAGATGTGCTTGCTGCAACGAGTGATACACGCCAGCTTGTCCTTGGGCACACGCTTCGAATCCATTTCAATCACATCTGAAATGATGCAGAGATTTGAGAATATGTTAATGTTTTGTGTGAAACTTTTACTGGATCTCCACTGCCAAGATATATAAAGATGATGTCCAACTATGGTGAATTGTGAAAAATAAACTCTCATGAAACTTACCTGTGATGGCTTTGACCACACTGTCAGACACCTCTGGGATCTCCTCATCTACAGGAACACACAACATCTCAATGGTGACCCAATGCAGGGACCTGAAACAGAAAGCAGTAAGAAACTCTTAGATGGACTCACTTTACCTGCAGTTGTGTTTACCTGTGTGCGGAGGGAATGCAGAGAGATCAAGAAGCACTAGAGAAGCATATATAAGCATTATCAGAACTTTTTTTTTTGCTAACCTGATTCTCTTCTGAATTGCCAGGTCTTTTTTCTCATCATCTGTGGTCTCAGGACAGAAGACTTCCTTGTAGAGACGAGTCATCATGTACTTCTCTACTTCATCCATAACACTTTCCACATGATCTGATGAGCCTTGAAACAGAAACATAAAGGAAAAAGATGTGCAGAGCGGAGACATTATGCACTGTGTAATGTTTCGGTTTTTTTCCATAGTTGTTCTTCTTGAGTGTAAGAGTTAAGCAATACCTTTGAACTGGGTTTGGAGGCGTTCAGAGAGGCTTTGGTAGAAGTCCTGCACACACTCTGACAGCTCTTCAGCACCCATGTCCTTAACAAGAAGGTCAGATCAGTTTTATCTAAATATCAGCTTAATAATGCATTGATGATATAATAAAAGATATTAAAAAAACCCCAAATGTGGTAGAATGACACATTGTATATAACTTTTATTTTGATTATGTTATTTGTTTAAATATCTACAGAAACTTGTTTTCACTTGGCTTAACAATATATGACAGTCAGCAACTCACGGGGCCGCATTTAATGTTTCGCTAGCTGCACAAAATGTTAAAAGTATGAGACAGCATAACACACACACACAAAATGTTTCTATTTCATAACTGTGAATTTGAAAACTGAGACATTTTTAGACAAGTGGTAATGAAACTGTAACAGATTAACACTGGTGAAAAGCAGACATGCAGTGCAACTGCAATTAATCAAAACCATTTGACTTTATGCAAAAACACAAACCTAAAACCAAAAGGTAACAGCTTGTGCACAGACTCACACCTGCACCACTAAATTTCACCCATAAACCACCAAATCAATATGATTAATAATCTACTCTAGCTTACCCGCTTATAGACCATGCTTTCAGTGAAGGCTCGGCACTGTTTGAAGATTTCCCTCCCAGACTTCAGGGGTTTAAGGAAATCAATGAACTCTCGTGTTGCCTGGTCGCTGTCCACAGAGGTATGCCGGCTTGCAGAGGAGCTTGGACTTGGGGTGGACTGAGTGTCAAAGGGAGCACCATCTGAGGGAAGACACTGAATATTACTTACACTACAAATACTTACAGCCTTTTCTACTAAAATCTTTTGATACCTGCAGTAATTGGGCCATTTATTACTGTTTAAACACCTTTTTTAACCGCATCGTGAGTAGGGTGTTTAATTTACAAACTTAGGGAAGTGGTTAAGCCAGAAGAAAAAAAAAAGGAGGAGAAAAGAGATTACTGTGCAAAAGTTTTAGTGACTCAGTCTGGTTTGTTTCTCAATGTTTTTTTTTTCCAGTAAAGTAGGTCAACAGCGCCACTTCCTCAAAAAAATACAAGCAGAGAAAAGACTTAACAGAAATAAGCCTACATTGAACAAAAGAAATAACTGAATAAAAAATATCACTACCACTTGACAACAACACACTTATGTCTCAATTCTATAACGGCACATTTAAACCCTGGCAGTTGAATATGCACAGCAGTAACTACCTTTTTTAGGTGGTGTTTTTGTGGAAGGAGAAAAAAACTTTGTGACGGTGTGGACTTTACTGGATTTCTCCTTGGTTTTTCTTTCCTCAAACTTGCTAAAGGGTGTGATGGTGGACTGTGATTGGGCCTTCTGATGTCTGCTTGCGTATGCTTCCTCTTCCTCTCTCTGCAGCCTGGGAGGGAAAAGACGGCAAAACTGTAGTAGGTGTCAGATGGACAGACAAATTATGGCACACTGAGGAGATACATTTTGGGAATCGTTTTACACTGGAGATATTGAGACAGACGCACCTCTCAGCAAGTGCCCAGTCTTCTTGAATCTGCTTTTGCTTTTCTCGCTGATTTTCCTCTCGCCAGCACTTTGAGCACAGGCCCTGCCAGGCAGTGTTGCCATAAAAACCACATCCTTTCTTGCAGAGAAGCTCTGATTGGTCCAGATGGAACCCGCGCCGCTGGTTCATCATCATCCTTCTCCAAAGTTTAGAAGACTGCTGGGGGCGACCAGACGACAGAAAACTTGAACTAAACTGTAAGTATCACAAGCAGCGCAGTGAGCAAAACGGTACATTGTCGTGTGTATGACAAAAATTTCCCTCTTTTCATTTACCTTAAGCCAAGTACTAGTAACGTTTCCTACTAACGCTCTTCAGCTTTGACTCACCGTTGAGGTCAAATCTCACAAGTCGTCAGTCAGGCCTTTTAGGTTACAACATCTATCGGTAGTTAACATGGTCCAAATAATTAATTAATTGTAGGTCCTAACTTAAGTCCTTTCATTAGGTTTCTTCCGTGAGGCTCACAATTTGCTGATATCTAATGTCTCCAGCTTTGACCTATATGTTATATTTATTAGCATTAGCCAGCAGCTGACTCTCATTGTACTAAAATGACAGGACAGTAACTTAGTTCTTTGCAAATGTTAGTATAATCAGCAGCTTCCTATCATTCGTCAACTTTGTTTTGGATTTGGCTAAAATATGCGAAATTTGAAACCTCTCTGAAATCAACAAGCCTAACAAACGTCAAAAGGTAACGTTAGCGACAAGTGTTTACCTAAGCTAATTACAGAGCTATCTTAGCCAGCTGAGGTAGCTAGCTATATTAACGTTTTGTCAACACAGAAACACTAGGTTGGCTATTTGAGTTTTGTGTTAACATAAAGCCTCATTCACAGTGTGAAAAAATTATCGCGTAACCTTGTCGTCGCTTCAGCTCCTGATTACTGGTGGTAGATGGTTACACTAGCCAGGCAGCTAGCTTTGTCCCACAGCCATTTTGTCTGTGAAGTAGCTGTTTCTTCTTCCCTGATTTTTAGAAAGTTACAAGTAGTGTTAAATGGTTTATCGCCACCCAGTGTTACCCCGTAGCAAAAACTGAAAAGAACAAAATGACAGTGTTTTACCGATGTGTTCAACATGATTTTTTTTTCTATTGCGCATCAAAGTGTTAAAATATGGGGCAATCTAGTGTGAAACAAGCTAAATTTTCATATGTAATGAAAATATCAAACATATAATTTAAGCTTTATCTTAAGAATGTATGTCAATGCAGTTTAAAACTATGCAGTTTAGAAGAATAAGTCATGGGATCAACAGTAAATCACTAGAAATTATCCTCATTGGAGCTTGAATGTCTGTATAAAATTTCGTGACAATCCATGGAATATTTTTTCACTGTGAACAGCCAATTAATCTGACAATACATGGCAATACATTTGAATGTTGTGGCTGAGGAAGAGGGACTATAAATAGCTATAGTTAGGAAGGAGCTACACTTTATACTAATCTATTATTCATATTATTCTACAGTCTACTGTTTATTTGTTTTTTTAATGGGAAATCGTATCAAAAAAATAAACGCTAGGAACTGAGTTAAAAAAACAGTATTTTACCTCTGAAATGTAACAAAGTTTTAACTACGATATTCACAAAATGAAAATACTGCGGTAAAATACGATGGTTCTTTTCAGTTGCACTGTATTTGAACAACAAGGGCAAAACAAGTAAGTAAATGCAGAGGAAGCGTCCTCTTGACTCCACCCTGCGTCCTCTGGCCAACATCTGGGAACGCAACATGTTTCCGTGTTGTTTGGAGCAACCATTACGGTTAATTAGATGTGTAGATTGGAAAATTGTTATATACAAATTACGTTGAGTAGTTTACTTAAACAACTTTTTAAGTATAGCTTTTGATTTTTGATCGATTTGACGCGCAGGAAGGAGTTTGGACTTGGATGTTTAGGTCTTGAACTTGAGTCCACCCGATTTGGTGACACGATAATAATAATCCTTTGAGACATGTCAGGTATAAGCGCTGCAGCACCATTTTGGTCTCAAATTCACATAGAAAGTAGCATCAATGTATGAGCAGGCGATGATTGATGATCGATTATCATATTTGCTATAGTCCAACGATGATTACATGTACATGTACGTGTTGAGACAAAGTTATAAGTATTGTATTTCAGACAGCAGCAGTTACTTTGCAATTTTCTACAAACAAAGCAAACGATCAACATATAACACGTGTTGCTTGTTATTGATTAGAAAGTTTTAACAATTACCGCCACCTCAACTAGTCACAACACTAAAATTTCTATTATACGGTGATTATGTATGTATTTTTTATATAATAATGAAACACTCTAAGAGGGGTTTTAAGAACTTATATCTGTAAACCTGTAAATCGTCGAGTTTTACAAGAGTTTAACTTGTAGTAGAGTATTTTTATAAAGTGGTACTGCAGCTTGTATTTAAGTTAAGGACAAGTAATTCATCTGCTAACCCATTCATTTAATGGTACTTTCAAATCTGCTGTAGAGTAAACCTTTTGTAAATGTTTTAATGTCATATTCATCTTTAAAACCTGAAAACACGATAAAAAGTCAACATGTGAGTTGTGTATTTTTTTTTTATTGTATTTACTGTTTTGCTTCATAATAATTCTGTAGATAAGAGACTTGCTGGAGTTTGTTGTTGACATGGTCTTGAATTGTCTAAAGTTGAGAGGACTAATTTCCATTCTTCATTTTCCTTTTTTCCAGAGAGGGAGCTTGCCATGGTGAGGAGTGTCTTTGTGGAAAAGGCGTCTAAAGCACTCATCAACCAACTCCTGGACCACCTTTTAGAAGATGGTATCTTGAATGATGGGGAGAAAGACTCAATCACTGAAGAGAACTTAAGCAGAGCAGACAAGGCCCGCTGCCTCATGGACACTGTGAGGAGGAAAGGGGACGAAGCCAGCAGGAAGATGATCGCTCACATTCAACAAAGAGACCCTTTCCTTTACTCTCAGCTGGGTTTTTCCTGTGGTCCAAATTAAAGACCTGAAACTGTCTCCAACTTCGTTCAGTGCCATGGTAGATATGTTTAAACTGGTGAGCTGACAGACTTTAGTGAAGCCAAGACTCATGAGATAATCATGTGATCATTAAATAATAATAAATTACTCAGTTAATGTAAGAAAAATTGTCACACCCTCACACTTGCATAATGAACCTCAGGCACAGGGAGAACTTTTTCCTGCTTGTGTTTAAATGATAAAAGATAAGTCATGCATATTCAGACATTTTGTTATATTGCTATTGTTAATCCCCCCCAAATCATCGCCCTGGTTCTCTCTGCTAGGAAATCAGTGTCAGTGGGATTTTTCCATTGGCTTTTGGATTATTTAAGAAAACAGATATGTGGCAAACAGAAGTTTAGGACACTGATGTTTTGTTCAATGGGATCATCTTCACAAATTAACACTATGATTTAAAAAGTGTAGATGTAATTTTAAGTAGTAAAAAACCAAAACCAAAACCAAAACCAAACAAGCTTTGCAATGATTGCACAGCTCTATCATTACCACCACTGTACTTCTTATTACACTAAACTGTACACACATTATAACTTTATGAGTCAAAGTGTTGGATAATTTCAGTGTGTTGCAGTGCGAGTAGAAAGCACAAGGCTGTAAAGGAGGACTAGCAAGTGGATTACTTAACATGTTTGGCATGAAGACGTTTAACCACACCTCTGCAGTCTTATGTGGCCACCTGTTATCAAAAAACTTGTTATGATTCTAAAAAACAATCCAGCTCGAGGAATCACAAGTTGGGTATTTTGTTTGTTTTTTATGCCATAGAACAAAGCATGAAAATCTCTTCAGACCTTGTTTCAGGCATCTAATCAAAAACCCAGTTAAAAAAAAAACATTGTATCAACTGTCTTAAAATTCATGGGGTTTGTTGACGGAAAGAAAAATATAGACACAGAGAAATACTTAACTTTGTACAGAGGTCTTTGGTGATGCTGTGTTTTGTATTTTACAGCTACAGTTTCTCAAGAGGAGCAGAACTGGTCATTCACACTGCTTCCTCCTGGTGCATTATGGACAAAGGAAATGAAAAATGAAGATGATGTCATTTTAAAAGCCATATAAGTTGAGTGATTCACATTTTTATGAATGATGTTAAAAGTCTGTAGTTTTACTGCAAAATTATTCTATCGGTTTGTATTTTGTTCCCCACAAAAGGTTGACTTGTAAACTTAAAATTACTTAATGTCTTAAATATTTAATAATTTACTCAAAACAAATGGTAAACATGATACTTTTGTGGAAAGCAAAGAGCAAAAAATGTGCAGACAAATCTGTGTAATTAATGAAAGATTCTGTTACCTTGTGTGCAGTTAAAATACTAGTACCGAATGATATATTTTTTTTATTAATTTTGTTTGGATTTTTTATTTTTAAACTGTTTTAATTACCTTTGTGCCATGTGACCATCAGAGGATATTATATATCTGACATTGATGGGAAATAAAGTCATTGCATCCTCTAAGACTATTATTTATGTAGCCTCAAATCATACCAGAGGTAATGATGACACAATCTTTCCCACTATTAACAAGAATCGACAAAATCGACTGCAAGGAAATGAGCTTTAATTTGGGAAATATGGTGTTAATAAAAATTGTTAAGTTACTACTAATTATTCATAAAGCAATTTCATAACCAACTCAGCCACACTGTAGCCAATCAGAGCAGGATGTTCACCGCACAAATAAACTTTGGTAACAAGGATGAACTTTAAGGTGGAACAAAATGAGGAATTCAAGACTTCAGTTATAGAGAGAGAGATACAGAAAACATTTTTTTACCAAACAAAAACAGACATGACAGACAGTAACTAAGCACATAACTAAGGTAATTAATGAAACTATGATTAAATGTAATGTTAATTGATGATAGAGGTCAGGGTTATTATTAAACTGGGTTGGAAAACACATGTACATCACTATACTGCACATTAATCTTTTCAGTAGCATTCATGTATTTAATATTCATCCAACACAAAATGACTACAAAACACACATCATCATGAAGTGATATAAATATCAAAACAAACAAGACTGTTATAACTGAGCTCGGTTGAAAACAAATGAACTGTAACATCTTTAGGGTTTTAATTAGATGGGTTTTGGGTCTGATAGTATGCTGTTATATGTAGTAATGAATGTGCATCCCCACACTTTGTGCAAGTCACTATGTCAGTCAGTCTGGTTGACCAAATAAAGCTAAAAAAGAGAGAAGACCTTTAATGCCATCTCTGTGTCAGGACAGGGATAATGAGACTAAATTTCCTGTGCTGGAGTAGTGGCCTAACTAACTATAATAGTGACAGGAATGTGGTTGTACAGGTTTTACAGGATATTTTGTATTTTTTAACTTAGTATTATATTTGAACAATGGTCCTCTGTGCAAGATTTGTGACAATAGCTTTGATTACAATCTGTTTGTAATAAGTTAATTTTGAAACCTGTTGTGTTAAAACTGTATGGAAAAGAACAAACTGGAATGAGCAGCATAAATGTTTTGTATTTCCAATATTCTGAAACTCCTATGCTTCTAGCAGGTGACAATACATTCACATTTCTATAGATTGGCCTACTCTTTGCAGGAACGAAAGTGGCTTTATTGCCTATATTGTTTTTTCAAACTCACCCAGAGTACCAACCAATAACAAGGGACGATGGAGTTTAAGCACTGATAGGACCTGAGGATGCTTTTTACTTTAAGAAAAATGTGCATTGTCTTATATATATTTTGAATATCAATGTAATATACTCAAGAAGTATGCTAAACTAAACACGTTTAGAGGGAAACAGACTATCATACCATAAAACTACACGAAACTGTGTACCAGGCGAGACACACACTTACACACACACAAACACACACACACACACACACACACACACAGGAAACTCTTGATCTCAGTCGGCTGTCTTGCGCATTACACATCTGTCCACTCGAGCTTTCATGTGCATCTCACAGACTTCAGATTACACAACTCTGTGACATGAGATCTGAGAAATGGCCGGTAAGATTCATGCTTTTGTATAAACTTTACTTCTATTGATAAAGATGGATGTTTACTGTAATGTGTAGCCGATGGGCCTTTCTTTTACACACTGAAAAGTCTTTATAACTCTATTCGTATGTATGCCACGCATTAGTTTCACTTTGCTGCCACACTGTTTGACTCTTCTGGTCTTTTGAATCGTAAAAACGAAGAAACAATACAATGAAGCGTTGACTGGTTTTCAGAACTTCGATAATACTTCACTGAAATGACAATTGAAATATGCTTCATATCATATTAAAAGAGGGTTTGCTTTGTCTCATTTGCAGCGCTTTTCAAGCGCACAAACAGTAAACAGCATTTAAAGTTTATGGAGCTGAACTGTACAAAGTGCACAGGTTAGACCATCGGTTTTCCACTGAAGCGACCTCGGTGACTTTTTCAAACCAAGACCTGTAAATAAAGTTAAATATAGATATCAATGGTGATGTACCATTATTTCAAACGTATACTTGACTTTTACAGCTGTGGAGTAGCACAGTTTCAAGGCGTGGCTAAACTGTAAGTAGTTTTTTCCTTTACACTGTTAGAAGGAAGGGCACATAGCGCGAGCCACCCACACCACAATGTCAATGTCAGCCACGCAGTCAGCGCACGAGAGAAAAAGGTTAAAAACTATAAAAGAGGTCACCAGCTACATGTGGTTTGTCACTGACAGCAGAGCGGCAGAATGTATTAAAGGAAATGGTGGGTAGAGTGCTGAAAATCGATACTCTAGTAAACGTAAAAGTACTCCAATAAAAAGTAACTCAAGTAAAAGTGAAAACTACCGTTCGACAAATCGACTCAAGTAAAATTTATAAATAATCTGTTCAATAAAATAGTCAAAGACTGAAAATAAGGTGAAAATTTTAATTTCCATACAGATAGAAGTTATTTCAGGAATTTTGTGTTTGGCATCAGTTTTTTAAGCACAGGGTAAAATGGATACTGACTATTAGTTTTCATTAAGAAAGCTTTAAAATAACAGATTTCTAATGTTTTTCACAGTTTTAACTTAAACATTCACAGATTTTTAAAATTTCTGCCCAGAAGAGAAAAATTCACGAATATCAACGTTGGGTGATTTGGACATGATTTTTTACAGATAATTTGCAGGACTTAGTGTTCCTTTATAGGTTGAAAGCAATTATCCACAACTGCAATTAAATAAACCGTTAAAAATCTATTGCATTATATAAAGAAGACAACATCATAAAGCTAAAGACTAAACTATTATTCTTAAAGTGCAATTAGGAGGCATGTTTCCCATGACTGGTGAATTGTCCTCAAGCAAGACACTAAATCAGGAATCTGCCGATGATGTCTGTTCCATCGGTGTGTTAGTGTGTGTGAATGGATGAACGCCAACTTGTGTTGCAAAGTGCTTTGAGTAGTAGAAAGACTGGAAAAGCTCTATATAAACGCACTTTTGAGAATAAATTTGAATTGTGTAATTTTTTGCTTCATATTTGTTCTTCTAGAGAGGGAGCTTTTCAGGGTGAGGAGTGCCTTTGTGGATAGGGTGACTAAAGAAATCATCAATCAGCTCCTAGATGACATTTTTAATGATGGAATCGTGAATGATGGGGAGAAAGACTCAATCATTGAGGAGAACTTAAGCAGAGCAGAAAAGGCCCGCTGCCTTATTGACGCTGTGAGGAGGAAAGGGGACGAAGCCAGCAGGAAGATGATCGCTCACATTCAACAAAGAGACTGTACACTTTACTCTCAACTGGGTTTTTCCTGTGGTTTACCCGCTTCATCAGGTCCATGGGTGTCATCTTGTTTCCATTCTAACTGACATTATATTTGTCATGAATACAGAATACAGATGCATTCACAAAAAGCAGTGCATCTTCTTAAAGAGAAATGTTTTGCTCTCTCCAGCTGAAAAGCCCCAGAGGGAGCAGAAAGGATCAACAAATACTGGAGTTGACGAACACCAGACGAAAATGGAAGATGTAAGTCACTTATGAAAGTCATATCAAATGGCAAATGGGAGCACTGAGGAAATCTAGTTTTTGATTTTGGTTCCTGTGCTTCCCACTTTATCTGTGTTTGTGTTGTTTAACAAGTGGGAATAAAATAGTTTTCTCAATTTACTTATTTCCTGTAAATGAACATGTTTGGGCTTGTGGTAAATAGTTAACTTCCTTCCTTAAAATTTCTTTTTCAGGTTTACCCCGTGACCAAGCATTCCAGTATGAATCGCGTGGCTCTGCTCATCACTAATATAAAGTTTACTAATGAAAAATTTAACAGAAATGGAGCTGAGAAAGACGAGGAAAACATGGAGAAACTGCTCAAATCTCTGGGATACGAGGTGGTGAAACACACAAACCTCACAGGAAAGGTACTTTATTTAGATGGAATTGAAAAAAATTCTTCATGTCAACTTAGTAATATGATGACTGATATGCAACTCGTTTTGTTCTTACAGGCAATTGAAGAAGCTATAATTAATTTCTCAAAACACCCAAAACTCAAAGATACGGACAGTGTGTTGGTGGTTATCATGTCTCACGGGATACTGGGAGCTATCCTTGGTGTCGACTGCAATGATGAGACGTCTGGTGATGAGACACAGGATGCGTTCCCCATTAACAACATTTACAGACATTTTCGCCCAGAGAAATGTCCAGCGCTGCTGAACAAACCTAAGATCATCATCATCCAGGCCTGCAGAGGAGGTGATCTCTTCTATACTTACAGTTACACCAAACTTTAACATCAGTTCATTAAAGAGTCTGCTCATATGTTGTTTATGGTCTGGAAGTGGGCCCTTCCTCTTGTGCACTGTATTATAATTGTGGTACATGTGTTTCAGGGGAGGGAGGATCAGTACTTATTACAGAGGGTGATGTGGACAGTGATCATGTGGCACAGTCAGGTCCAGGTGAAGAAAACATTGAGGACGACACTTTGAAATTTGTACACAGAGAAAAAGATTTTATTTCACTTCTCTCCAGCACCCCTGGTGAGTTAAATTGAGATGATATTCTATAACCTTTACACTTTGATTATAAACTCTAATAATCTGGCATTCAAACAACAGAGAGAAAAGTTATAAGCACATATAATATAAAGTAATATGTTTTGTTTCTGTATGTTTTTTCTGCCAGAATGTGTCTCATATAGACAAAGAGAACATGGGTCTTTTCTTATCCAGTTTATCGTTGATGTATTCAACAAACATGCACATAAGGATGACATCGAGGAACTTTTCAGAAAAGTAAGTTTTGTAAGAGCAACTGTCCTCTGGATTAGAAATATGCCTGTTTAATAAGACACAGCAGTAATGTTGATACTCTGATGCTATTAGTCATTGCATTTTTTAATTTAATGTACTTTTTGACCACAGGTGATGCAAAAATTTGAAGAGGTTCCCATGCGAAACAAAAGACAGATGCCAACCAAAGACAGATGCACACTGACAAAGCGCTTCTACTTCCAAGGCCAATGTCACATTTAATCGCAACTTTGCGATTAAATTTAAACCTTGCTTTAATTTTTCATCAGTTTCATTGTGCTCAGTGATGAACTAGCTGGTGACTAGCCTGAACGAATCTTTGTTTTCTGTTAACTTAAAGTGACTATGCGGAACTTCCGGTTTTTGTTGATTCTAGCACCCCCTTACGGACAAAAGTGGTAGTGATTGTCGTAAAGATATTTGTTAGTCCATACACTGCCGGAAATGTGTGCATTTGTTTTGGGAGTGAATGAAAGAGAGACCAGAGGATGGATCGCGATGAGGTAATGTATTTATATCTGACCACGGAAGATAGTAATATGAGGATGGTGAAGCAAAGCGACTTTGACGGTTACCGTTCATGCAGCTAAGGTACTACAACGTAAGTTTATAAACTCAACAGAGAGTCTGTGCAGACTAACAGCTGTAACAGCACCAACTAAAAGCTCAGTCTGTAATTGTAATTTATTTGAAAAGGACAAGTTATCAACATTTCGCAGTTATGTTACATCTTCATAGTAAAAAGCCAAAATGGAAGACATGACTCCATAGCAAAAACAACATAAAATAGTATGTTATAAGCCAACTGTAGGGCAGTAATTTTTCCAAAATCTATTGCCTTTATTTTCTGTAGGCTACACATCAATTTGCTTTACATGCTAAGGTGCAAACTAACAGCTGTAAGCATAAAATATAAATACGTTATTATCATTGCACGGAACAATGAAACTGATGAGCGATCCACACAATTCTATGACAAAATAAAAGTTCAAACCACATCACTTTGAGGTGCTAAATGTAAATAACAAACACACATGAATATACAACCTCTCTCTCTATATATATATATGTATGTATATGTTTCTATTCAAAACATGGTAACATGGTAGTAAATCATTTTGTCTGAGTTTGCAAATATTCTGACCCAATCACAGGCATTAATAGTAAGTATAAAAAAATAGCAGTCTTTTTGCTGAGGATTTTGACACCGTTTCACTTAAAAGTTCCTAATAGTCACTTTAAGTCTCTTAGTTTAATGCAAAGTACAGTCCTTGCAGATTTGTATATTTTTAATGTTTTCTTTTTTTTTAATGGCTGCTCCTTACTTTGAAATTTACATACATACATAAATGCAGAAAAAACAAGTTGTTGGAATTGAGAACACCAGGAACAACAGTAAAAAGCTGATGATGTTAATGGTTCTGTAACTGCAATCCGATTAAAATTGAAACCTTTCTAATTACACTACATGACATTTAGCTTTTCAAGAAGGGTAAGAAGGATTTCTCTTAATACTTAATGATTTTTTTTCAGAAAATACTTTCCTACTTCTTTCATGTCTATTTTACTTAAGTATCTGTTCTGAATCTAGCACTGTTAGTTGTACTGTGTATTTTTAATTTTGCCTCTGACAATTGAGAAAAAGATCCAAACACGTCTTGAGATGTGATTAAGCCAAGCGCATCAAAGTAAAATGATAGTATGCAGAGTATCAATTTTATCACTGTGAAAAAATCAGAATATACTTTTGGTGTTAAGTGATTCTTGCCTGTTGTAAATCTCAAAAGGATGATGCAAATGAAATGTTAATCATTCATTTCTAGCCAACTTGTTTTTGGCTGAGTCTGCCCATTGATTTAAATGGTAATGGGATACTTAAAACTATGAATAAATGTGGTAATTTGAAACAAATGTGATGTTAAATCTCAGCTGGTCTGTGACTGAGAGGAAGTAAATGTTTTTTTGTGCTTTGACTGTGACAAACAGGAACTTCAGAGTGTGGGGGAGAATTGAAGGAAAGTGAAGTGGCAAGTAGATATTTTAAGAATGCTTGATGGAATTTTCTTCAAACTTTGCCAAAGTGTTCACTGTAAGTCAAGGATGTGATTAGATCTTAGAGGTCAAAGGTCAAGGTCACTGCGACCTCGTGTTCATGTCATGCTTGTGAATGTGGTATATCAGGAATGCCTTGAAGAAATTTGTTTTAAATTTGGTGTAAAGGTCCACTGTGACTCAGGTATGAACTGATCAGATTTTGGAGGTCGAAGGTGTCAAGACTTTCCTTTATGAAGACTGTCCAGCGACTCTCAAGTCCGCGGAGGCATATTACCACCAACGGGTGACTTTAGTTGACCTTAAATATCTGAATTTTTGTTTGTCCCGATGTAGTAAACTTCACACAATAAATAATTAATATGAACATATTTTCACTTTGGTCTATGGCGTATTTAATAACTATGTGTTATTTAAATGATGCTAAGCCCTCAGAGAATTATCCGTATCTTAATTCCTACATTCCTTGTAGCCTCTTGTCCTTGTTTTGCCATGATTGTTTACAGGCCATGCAAACTCCAGGTGAAGGCTGTTTTAGACAAATAAAAAAAATCTCATGAATCCACTGTGCATGACTTCCAACAGTTGACAAAGTTAATGACTCAGTGTTCAACATAGTGGGGCATAAAAGCTACACGAGAGGGAATACTAGACTAAGTGTATTATTTTCAAGGTTTCAGATTAATGGAGGATTAACACTGTGTGAAAAAATAACACTTTGCGTTTGATGGAAATTAAGCATTCTGCAATTCACTCTTCTTGTAATTCAGCTTGTTTGACTTGGATAAATTTATGTTTTACACATGTTTTTGTTGTTGTTTTGATTTTGTTACGTGTGCTCTGATTTCGTTACGTCACAAAATGGAACCATGACAAAAAGAACACAGATGCGTTCTTTAGAACCTCAGAACAAACAGAAAGATCAAGTCTAACTTAATCTCACAGCTGCAGGAGAGAAAAGTACAAGTTCTGGTTATCTTCAGCAACATAGCCTCTCAGATATTTGAATTGGATATCAAAGCAATATGGACAAGAAAACGCTGAAGAATCTTAATTTCCTGGTCTCCAGAGACAATTTAGGTGAGTGTGAATTTCTTGCAAACAGCTGCTTTACATGTACTGCAAAATGTTTCTAATCAAAAGATTTCAGTGTGTTTTTCATTAAAGATGTTAAATACCTGCTACTTCATTTAAGAAAGCTAAATGTGTTTTCAGTGCAAGATATTTAAAGTATCCATGTACTACAGGTTTTTTCTGGCAGTGGTAAGGCTGCTCAGGTCGAGGTGATGGATAAGCATGTAGAGCACATTTCATGAAGCGATTACAGCTTTCTGTCCTGAGTTCACCTTTTAAAACTTTACCTGATCCGCTCTGAGTCTTTTCTGGATCTCAAGTTTGTACTTTGTCATTTTAGAGGAGAGTTTGAGGCTGTGTTCACTGATGTGTTCATATTGTCTCTACAGCTTTTTGTATTTGGTCCAAATCTAAGCAGCAAATTCAAATTAGTTGACTATTTTTAAGGCTTTTCAATATTCCACATTTACTGAAGGGTTGCTATGATGAAACCATGGCTTTACTGTTTGTTTATGAACTTCACTGTTATGCTTGACTGTTTTCTGCCATCTGTGTTGAGTTGTCTAACAAAGTGTCACACAAGTTTAAGTGTTTTCCTTTGCCTTATTTTGTGCATCTCATAATGGATGCAAAGTTGTAATCACTCATGTCTCTGCATTAATGATATATTTGGCGAGGTTTGACTCATGCATGCTTGCATTGTTTTGTTTTTTGGTATCATGAATATTGAAATGACACACTGTCACATATTGAGACAGTCTACTTTTTCACTCTGTCGCTGTCTCTTTGTTTCTGTCTGTCTCAGAACATAATGAAGCAGCTGGTTGAAGCAGCCATTAAACTGCACTCTGAGGGAGTTTTCCATCGGGACATCAAAACAGAAAATGTCCTGATTGAATTTACTTCTGATGCCTCTCGAGTGCCGGTCATTGACTTTTGGTGTGGCTGCTTCATCAGGAAGAAACCTTACCGCTGCTTCTATGGTATGACATCTGGCCTTTGCTCCTTCTTTTTATCCACCCGTGGATCTTAGGAGTGGTGACTTTCATTAAATACTAATCCTCATTTTTTGTTGTCTATTGTAGGAACGTCTACATACGTCCCTCCAGAGTTTGACATCCAAGGGAGCTATGAAGCTGGTCCTACCACAGTCTGGCAGCTGGGCACGCCACTTTATGAACCCCTGGATGGACACAAACAATTCAAAACCTCGGAGTTTCTCACCACAGGTGTGAAATTCTTCAGTGAGATCAGATTGCTTTAAGTGTCCCAAGGTAAGAACAATGCTGGTAACAACACTGTAACTGAGTTTTCAGACATACTAAAAGTGTGCAAAGCTTTTTCCCTTTATGCCACAAGAGATCACTGTGGCTTTCACCCTCATCTTTGCTTTCTCTTCTCAGACTGCAAAGATTTCTTGAAGATATGTTTGGCTGTTAACCCAAAGCAGCAAGCCACCCTGGAGCAGATGCAGCTACACCCATGGTTAAGATAATGCCACACAACCTGCAACCCCCTCAGCACATCTAACTATTACTTGTACTGACCGAAGCTTTTTGTTTTGCTTTGATTTGTTTGATTTGTTGTCAAAACTCTGACAACTTTTTAATTTTATGCTGCTTTTATATCATATGCTCATACTTAAGACGTGCAGAAACATTCTGTTTCTGTGAAGCGACACACAAACTCTGAATGTGATTTTTCAACAACTTTACTTGAAAAACAAAACCAAAACAAACTCAAACAAACATAACCATGTCATTACAATACAACACAAAGGCAACAAGTTAGTAGGCAACATGGTAACACGGTTGCAGTCTGTGCATGTCTGATGTGTTGCCAGAAAACTGGTACAAGAGTCTTTTATTTACTTTGAGTTCATGCTGACACTTTTCACTGACTAATCAAGATCCCTCATAAGAATAAACAGACAGAGGGATATGCTCTGAGACCTTGAGACGTTAGACATAAAATGACAATGTTTTGTCACTTACAGACCAGAATTATCAATCCAACCAGACTAGACCCCATTCTAACAGCTTATTTGAACATACTGGCAGTGTTAGAGAGCTTTAAATCACTTTACACTTTATACAAAACAAAGACACAGGTGGCAAATAACAAGCACTCATTTTCTCATCCAATCACTGGCACTCATTCAAACATGTTCAAACATGTAGTTACAAATAAACACATACCCTCTTTCCAATGTGTGCATGCATGCACTCACACGCAACACTGGTGCACTGAAATGCTGCACAACCAGTAAGGCCTAATGAAGTGAAGTACAGCAACATTGCTCTCTTAAGTTACAAGAAAAGACATTAAAAAAGTTTGGCAGTGTGATGATTCTGCAAGCAAAATATATCCAAGATGTCTCCTTTCCCTTTTTGCAATAAAAAACAAAAAAACACCACTTTACATTAAACTAAACCATGCAGGGCTTTTGAAAGGAGGTAGAGGACATGAGAGAAATAAGGTGAAAAGACTAGAAAAGAGTTAATAAACATATGAATAAACAGAGGTCTATAGATAATGTGGCTCTGAAAGCATTGCAGATTAGTGGCCTGTAACCTTGCCTGTACAACACAAAAAAGACATTACAACATAATAAGTGTCATATTTGGAAGTTAAACTGTATTGGTATATTATTTTATGTCATTTAGTAACTTTGTCATTTAAGAATTCACTTTTGGACACATCATATCGTTGACAACACTCAACACTCAGATAACATTTTGCAGCACCACACATTTACAAAATAGCAACTCATGCGATAACACTTCTGGCCCTGTGTAAAATGTGTCGTACAGCGTGGAACGCACCCTGCATTTAACATGTATTTGATTGCATTCATCAAAATAGGGAACGGAAAATGTGAAGTGGTTGTGTTTTTGCTCTGTTATGTGTGCGACTGTGTGTTTGCGTGTCTTTTAGTGTGACTGTGACAGAGGTTTAGGTCAGTGTCCCCCCAACAATGGAAGCAATGACAACTCCCAGAATCACACAGCAAATGATAATCATAATTTTCTTCTGTATAGTATCAACAAAAACAAAAACAACAACAACAAATGAAAAATAATCCAAGGCAGCAAATGGGGAGCAGAGAAAAACAAGTTAGAATTATCACCTGTACTTTTTTACTTTAATTAAACACATCACAATATTTATAGTCATCAGAACAAAATGCAGTTGAGAAGAAAAGCTGAAGAAAGCAATGCAGTTTGGAAAGACACTGTGTGATTTAGTGTATCTGTTGGAGTGTGACTGTGGAGTAAAAGCATTTCTACATGCTTGACTTTTGAACTATAAATCTCTAGTTCCTGCATTTTGTTCATAACACATTAATAACACAGTGTATTCACACATGCCACAAACTTGAATCATTCTCATTTTTAAAGCCACTATGTGGAATATGGGAATTCTTAATTTTGGTGCCATCTGCTGGTAGGATCAAGGCAGACAACAATGAATGCATCCAATTCCTAATGTTTAACCTGCACCAGTGATCACACGTATAATTTAATTTCTGTAATAACCCACATAGTGACTTTAAGGCAATGTTAAATTTGTAAAAAAAAATCTTTTTACAACAACTGTCCCCAAGTTAATGAACAGCCATTTACTGTCTATTTGACCTGTGAGTTTTATTTTCTTAATATTTTTTATGTTAGTCAGATGAAAGGACACAGCTCTCGTGCACAGTGAATATGGAACTGGCAGCTGCTTGCAAGGCAAAGTTTAAATTTTCAAAACAGTGATCATGACCTGCTATTTGAGAGGCTGGCTGTTCATGAACTTCTTATCTACTGAGGTTTGTGTGCTTAAAAAAATCTTTCTTTCTTTAAATTTCAACACAAATTTATTTTGATTATCATGAAACATAACCACATATTTGCAGCTTGTAAAAAAAACAAACATGCGGCCTTTCAAAAAAACTGCTGAACATGCACATGACAACGGTGTGTAAATCAAAACACAGATACAAAGCACAAGTTAGTTTCTAAAGGGTTTTGAATATTTAGTTTAGAAAAAGTATATAATAAAAAAATGCATGTAAAACTTGACATTTTTGAGTGCACAGAGACATATTGGACTGCCTTTGGAGCAGAAATATAAGCCTGCTTCCTACCTCATTAGCAGGTACTCTTTGCACATAAGAGAGCTCACTATACAGCCGGCCTACAGTTTAACATATGACCCTGAGAAGGAGGCATCACCTCCTGACCCGTCTGCTCTGCTGGGAATTTTTAAGGTCTTAACTGAGTCCGACTGTGAGGGCAATAATGAGGATGGTCAGACACCCTGCAATACAACCTCCTATCAGGATCACCTTCTGGATGGGGGGAGATAGCAGGGGAGACAAGGAGGGTAAATTGTCAGATAAGGATTCAGTAGATGTGAGAGAGAGAGAGAACACATGAGAAGGAAAGAAGAAGAAAAGAAAAGATGAGAAATAAGGAAATGTGCAGGTTTTTGGTTGTAATTGGGAAAATAATCAGGTAGATGACTCGTGTTGTGTATTGGGGTCTTGTGTTGTATGAAATTCCTCTACCTTTAGGTGATGTTGCAGATATTAACCAAGAGGTGGCAGACATGCTCCACTGTGGTGTTTGTTAAAAGAGGAAAGATCAATCAAACAACCCTGTGAAAAACCCTTTTTATGAACTGTAGACCAGTTGTTCCCAAACGTTCCTGTCTGCTTTCCTCCGACAGCTCGGTCAGATGAGCTCAAGTTCCCCTTCAGTGACACCACGTGTGATGTTCCAGATCTTTGTAAATTAGGTTTAAACTGAATACTATTTAACACTACTTATTATTTAACCGTTTGACGATCATGTTTTCATGGCCTGTGTGGAATACCCAAATGGAAGAGCTTCAAACACAAAGCTGTAACCCAAAAATGCATAAATCTTGTGGATTCATCAGTAGTTAATCGAACAAATCAAATTATGCGTAGCATATTCAAAAAAATGGAACATATAAACATTTAGAATCTTTATAAGTTGGCTTGGCCACTTTGCAATAGCTCAGGCAGAGCAACAGTGATCTGGTGGATCTGAACAGGTTAAAAAAGTGGAATTTGTTTGGTGTTTAGCACAAGTTGTCGTGATCCTGGAATCATCTTTTTTCTGGCTTTGACCCTTTTTACCTTCTCTCAGGAGGTTTATTCAAGTTTGTGTTCGTACCACAACCACATGCTGGACACATCGATCATTTATCCACTACTTTAGGCTCTCTGTTTGGCTTCTCTGCTTTCTTGCTTACCAGATTATACTCTTAGCTGCAGGTGGTGCTCAGGTGTTACAGAAATGTCCTGTGCAGTCAAGCTGGTACTTTATTGGATACTGTGACAGTAAGTATGCTTATGATTTGTAACCTTTCTAAATACAAGTATGCTAATTGTTATCTAATCCATAATTTTCTCTGTCTCTATTGCTGAGTAACTTAATTATCGGATGTACATCCTGCTAACTGCAGAAATACATGTAACCCTAAAGAACAATTGCTGTGGCAAATACACCAATGACACAAATGCTTCACATGCAGAATACATGACAGGTGAGCATGCACACAGACTGACAACAGTTACACACTACAATATACGCACTACATGCAGTGCTGTTTGTACATGCAATGCTTCTTTAGGTAATTGCATGTTTGTGAACATGCATTGTTCCAGTGCATATGTGACTCACCCTCCTGGCTTTACTCTGGTATTTAACCGCCTTTTTAGTGTCTGATACTGCCCTCTCCACATAGTCTACTGAGTGCTCCACATTGTACTCTATGCGGTCTATCATTTCCCCCTAGGACAGGTTAGTTACAGAGGAGGTATGGAGCAGAAAGAAGAAACAGGAAGACAGGTGTGTAGGCAGGAGGAGGAACAGGGGATACAGATGGGAAGGAGGTGAGGGGAAGGGGAGGGATAATGAGTGAATGGGAATGAGAGAAAAGGGGAAGCAGAAAAAAGAGAAACGAAAGAGGGAAAAAAATGAGAATGAGTCAGTTTCAGGACGTGCACATTTTGTATCTCACCCGTTTGCTGGTCTTTTTGAACTTTTTGCATTTTGGGATGCTCTCTTTTGCGTGCTCCACATAATCCTGAGCCTCCAGCACCCTCCGCTCAATGTTGTTCACCAGTCCACCCTGCACACAAACAAGAGTTGAGTCACGGTCGTGGTGGTGAGAGCAGATATCTGCCTGAACCCAGCAACAAATATAACCGTGTCAAGAATCAGATTTCAGCAACATGTTAAAGTAGTAGTTAAAGAACCTGCTTGATGAGTTTATAATATATCCTTTTCTTTAGTGTTATATTTTTCTGTTATTTTTATTGTTTTTTAAAAATATAGTTTTTTAATCAAGCCTTGTTTCACGCATATATCATTATATTAACCCCAAACTGCAAAAAAAAAAAAATTGTCAACCTTTTTGAATTGGAGTGAAAAAGGTAAACCAGATTCCCATGCATTCACTGTTACAATGATTTAAGAACACAAAGAAGAGAGAAATCACATGTAAATTACCTTGCTGTGTTAGAGTGGGGGGGGCGCTGCTCTCTGTTCTCTAGAGCTTAGAGTCATTGTGGTGGTGATGGTGTTTTGTTGTGGAAAAGCAAAAAGAGGAAAAAGAGAGTGCAAAGCTGAGAAAAGGCAAAATTAACAGACCGGTTTATTATGACAGACAACGTGGCACTCTTATGTTAATCAAAGAAGGATTAGTTAATCAAATCATTCAGTGTAGAGAATTTATATGTGTGACAGGAGAATAAAAAGAGTGTACACAAAAACAAACACAAAACTGCCGAATTAGTAGACATTTAAATAATTATCATTCCCTCACTAAAATCACAAGAGGAAGCCTGCAATTGCATTGTGTTCTCATTGTAATTCATATCACTCATGTTCAACAATTTCCTTTCATATTAGTCATTCAGCATATTTTCTTATTCATGCTCTCAGACTCCTGTTTGCATAATTCAGACTGAGTATTCTGATGAGGGAAATAGTTAATCTCTGTGGATTCAGCCCACACAGTCACACAGTCACACATACAAGCAAGGTGTAATGATGTACCTGAAGCTCAGCACTTCACAAGGAAGAGCAAAGGAAACCCTTACAATTGAGGATAATGTACATATGCTATATACTAAGGGAACTACAGACAGTAAAAAAAATACGTTCACTGCTAATTGGATGAGGCAAGTTCCTCAGTACAATGTTGCTTGATAACATCAGACTTAAATTTCCAGCTCAGGGAAATGACAAGCCCAAAGTAACCCATAACAATTCACAACATACCAGTCCAAAGCTCCTGTGAAAGTTAAGGCTTGTTTTTAGTTTAATGGTCTTACAAAACAGAAGATAATTGTAGTTCTATCTAGTCGCCATCTTAAAATGTCCCAGACTTCAGATTTTCCTTTAAACTCACGAATACAGCATGATAAACATGTTGAAAATTGTTTTTACCACAGAAATCCCAAATACAAATAATCAAATTCCAATCAACTGATCCTTGAGCCAATAATTATCTGAGCCCCAAATTCTGTCTAAATTTATGGAGACATTTTGCAAACTGACAACCAGATGGAGCTGAAAACATAACCTCCATCCAACTCTGCTGGCATAGGAAGGCCGATATGTGTACTAAAACACGCTACAACTTGTATGCAAATCAAAAAAACTGCCGTCTGTCTGCAGCAGAGTTGTTTTCATGACAGGGAGAAGCGACATGCTTAGCTGGTTAATGATTTCCCCACTGTCAACACAGAGTGCCACTGAACTTTTGCATAAGCCAGAACACCCTTTCAAAGCACAGAGGGACATTCAGAATCCAGGAACTATCTGTTATAATGTCATTGCAGATGGATGGATTGCCAATTTATGAATGAAATTAGCATCTGCCGGTTTGTTTTCAGTTGCATCTGGCTGAGCCCCAAACCAGACAGCTGTGGCTCCTGACAGAGGATCAGTGTTTTCACCTGGCTCTCCACCAGCATGGCCATGTCCATGAACATGTCATGAAGCTCTCTGATGCTGTTTTCCAGCTTGATAATCTCATTGTGCCGCGTCTCGATCTCATTCATAGCTTGCTCCGTGATGTTGTCCATTATGATCTAAGATGGTATAACAGAAGTGTTAGAGGCAGCAGAATTAGATTAAAAACACACTCTGTGCGCCTTCATGTTGCATTTGCTGTATCACTTACCCCCGAGGTAAAGATAGCTGGGTTGTCACTCTCTAACATGCTCTCCAGCTCCTCATTTGTTGTTTTTCTTCCAGCTGAAAGGGCAAACAAACACCCATGAACATCTGTAACAACACCCTTGTTTGTGGGTGTTGAAGAGATTTAGTGTCTGACTATTCTAATATGTTTAAACCTGGGGATTAAGAAGTGTAGGTGAAATGCTGTTGGATTAAAAGGGTCTTCAACCTAAAGTTGATGAAAAACCACACGAGAAATAACTAATAAGTTTCCCGTTATTCTTCATGTCTGTCTGAGAAATAATTAAAACATGAGTCGTGTGCCTCTCCGTCTCTTTTCTACATTCTCAGTTACCCTATTAATCTGTCTATGCTGCATTTTAAACTCTGTTCCACTCTGAACAGTAGTGGATGTGATGTAAAAATCATGTGCCATAATTTAAGATCTGATCTGAAATGGTACGAGATGTTGAAGTGTGTGTTTGTGGACTTGTTAACATTTAACCAGGCATCTTATAAACACAAGGCTCAGGCCACCACTGGCCTCCAAACAACACCACAGTCATATAAACACAGCCCTGTACCAACACTTCCAGGCTTTCAGTTCAAATGCTGCTGGGTAAACTTCAGCCTGAAATGATCTGCTCAGCGGCTCAGACATCGAATTTAACCCCACCCCATTAACATTGACCAGCCAGCATGTTTCCACTTCCATATCCATCTGTGTCCGACTAATATGAGATAATCAAAGGTTGAGCCAGAGGTTTCCTCCTCTCTGGATCTATTTGTTACAGAGGACTTTGATCTGTTTTGAAGCTGTGATACATCCCACATCACCTCTTTCATTCTGCCATGAGTGTCATTAACCTCTGATGCTGTTGGAGGAAGGATCAGTGTATGTTACTTTGTATGTTGTGGAAGCTATTTTGAAGTGATTCTTCTCTTAAATTTCTACAGCTACAAGTTTGATTTTCATACATTTAAAAAACATGAATAGTAGCATATGAAGCTACAGAACTGACTTTGAAGAGAAGAAGTCATATGCAAATACAGAGTAATGTTTTTTTTTTTAATCATAACAGCTTGAGCCAGTCTGCACATCATTTCTAAGAGTTACGATTGGATCTTATAGTTGCAGATAATTTTTGACAGTTCCCTTCCAATTTTCAGGAAAGACTAAACATTAGTTACAATGACGTAATCTTTCATTGTTCAGCAGTCTTAAGTACACAGGGCAAAATAAATTTAGGGACATCACCTACTTATGTTTACTTCAGTGCTCCACTGGCTCCCCATATCGACTATAGCTGCAGTTACAACAGCACATCCTGCTGCTCCTTCCTGCTGATGCACTTACTCTTCATCCATCTTTATTTTCCCCAACAGAGTTGTCCTACTTCGTAAACTTTCCCTACACCTCTTTTCTACACCTACACTAAAAGTCTTGTGCTTCTTTTGGGCTCCATTTCTGCTTCACTGATGCTGTAAGTCACAGTCAGCATTATCTCCAATCTTTCCTTTGCACATTTTAAATCCTCTGTGAGGTGAGATAAAGTATATACTGTAAGCACTATCTCCTCCCTATGAAAAGATCCTGTATTCCCACAAATTATTACCTGGTTTACTATATTTTTTTTAGTTATTGTGGCTTTGTTACATTGATTATTCTATTGTCCAGACACAGTGATAAAATAGACATAAAGAGCAAAAAGAAAAGAAAAGTAATCAATAGATAATGCTTTTAAAACACTATGCAAGTCTATCTCATCATGTCGAAGCAAGTTATAATGTTTTACAACAACTGTCTGGTCAGGATAAAAAAAAAACAAAAACCCAAACACTATGAGAATAAGTTTCAGGAACAGCAGTCAGTGAGGCCTCAACTTATGCTCTCCTCTCATTAACTGCTGTCAGCAAATAACAGTAATATTAAGCTGATGTTGCTTGCAGGGCATCTCTTTTTATAGCCTGTCTGTTTTGCCGGGCAGGACTTTGTGCCTGACAAAAAATAGAGTGAATTGTGGGAATTAATGTTTGTGCGTAAGGCAGAAAAAGAAGCTCATATAATGGAAATACATATTAAAGGAAAAAAAATGGATGAGGTGCACGAGTGAGTCAAAACCAAGGCATTTTCGATGAAAAAAAGTGAATAAAAAGCCTTAACTGGTGTGGTTAACTCCATGCTGAAGATAAAAAACACACCTGTGTTGTGGAACACAGGGTCTTCATCAGGGTGACTAACCATTTATGATTATGCATTTTGTTTTAAACTGAAACAGAAATGTTACTTAAACGGTAACATAATGGAGACCAGTTGCCAAGCTTTCTGGCTAAGCTAAGCTAGCTGCTGCAAGTGGTACCATACAAACATGGAAGGTATGGAAGTGGTATCAATCTCGTCATCCTATTCTTAGCAAAAAATTTGTTTTATTTTTCTAAGATGCAAAAGATTTAAACACACTTGATAAATAATTTCTACCGACACACAGCTGGCCTTGTAAAACATGGCTCTTGCCTTCCATCTGCAGTAGAACTCAAGCAGCATCTGCTCCCAGGAGACTTTGGAGACAACCACAGAAGCTCTGCTTACGACCTAATCAAAGTGTGTGTGAGTCTGTTTGTGTGTTGTGTGTTGTGTTTATATGTATAATGAAGATGTGTGGTTGGAGTGTGGACCTCGGTGACAGAGCAGCTGGGCTGATGGTGAGCGATGATGGTCGCGATGGAGTCAGAGCCAATTACTGTCTTCATGAATGGAATACCGATGAAACTGCTCTCTAACATTTACGGCTGCATGCACATGCATCCATGTGTGTTTCAGGATGCACTTTTGCACATTTCTCCTCACATATAGTGGGCACACTGAGTCCAATCCAAAAGTCATACTGTATCCATACAAAAAGAAATGAATTTCATTTAGCTGTGGTCAAGTGGTCTTGCTGTGTGATTACTGTGGTTTAAAATGCAATGACATTTTGCAGTTTGACAAATGAGAAAAAGAGAAGCGAGAGACCACGTCCACCACATCCCTGTGATCAATTCCTCCTTCTCCAGTCCTCTCTGATAGTAAAACATCTCTCCAGCATTACAGCCAAAACCACAACATTAAAGAGGATCAGAATTAAAGTTAAAGGACAGAAAGAAGTGACAAGGAGTCATGGATAATTGTTATTTATATATATATAAAAAAGGCACTCTGGTTCTTCTCTACCCTATTTATCTCACTTCCTACACACACACACACACACTTCTCATTGGCGTTTTTAAAGCCCTGACAGGCTCCGAGGGAGGCTCTTATTTGTTACCATGGAGACCCAAACCCAGAGAAGCCTATAATGAAACCAAGAAGTCTCACTTCACCCATAGCATTTATGGTCTATTAAATCATTCATAGTATGCTGCTACCAGTAACAGTATTATTTCATTTCCATTGTTATGTAACACAAATGAAGTGAGACCCCCAAGGAACAGAAAAAAAGGAAGCAAGTGTTTTTTCTGGGTTTTTTTTTTTTTTTGCTTCTGTTCACCTGCAGAGGAATGAGAAAAACACATAAAGCTTATCTGCACAGATATAGGTCAATCTGTTTGTTATACAGGAGAAATGTGTTGATGCACACATCTTTCTTTTTTTCTGGCATCATGAGTGAGGGGAGCTTCCGCGGGGAAATAAAACATAACAATTAAATGTCAATGAGGCCCTGCACTGCCTGTGACCAGCATCTCCCCCACCCTGCTGGGCCAGCTCGTCTGCTTATAGGAGCAAACGGATGTGTTATATTCTGCATTCTGAACCAACGAGAAACTAAAATGCCACAAAACTGCTGCTGTGCTGGCTTGAAATATGACAGCAGGGTTCCTGTCATCATTGGCAATGCAAAATCATTCCAACAGATGTGTTACTGTAATTCAGCTCTAGAAAATCACATTTATAACACAGAAGATCCCTTTAAAGGAATGATTTAATATTTTGGGAAATGCACTTATTTGCTTTCTTTCAGAGAATTCGATAAGAAGATTGATATAAGCTTTATTTCTACATCAGTCGGTTTAATATGAAGCTGGAGTCAGCAGCTGGTTAGCCTAGCTTAGCAAAAAGACTGATGGATGGGGGAACAGCCAGTTTGACTCTGTCCAAAGGTAAAAGATCAGCCTACCAGGACCTCTAAAGTTCACTAATTAACATGTTGTCTCTTATTTGTTTAACCTGTATGAAACCTGTATTGGTGTTAAGAGTGGGTATGTGCTGGACTATTTCTTGGCTGTGAGCAGTAACTTCTTTAATTATGGTTGTCTGGTTGTCCTTAAAGCCACAATATTACATTTGCACACTTTGGTTTTTGCATGGATCAAAGTAACAAGATGTTTTGTATGTTAACTGGTGAGCTTTAGGTGTGCTAGTAGGTTGATTTAATTACATTTGGACAGAGCCAGTGTAGCTCTCTCCCCATTTCCAGTCTTTATGCTGAGCTATGATGGCCATGTACTGGTTTTAGCCCCACAACTACCTTATAAAACATGACTGTCGTATCAATTTGCTTATTAAATTTAGGTGAAAAATCAAAACAAGTGTATTTACCAAAGTCCAGTTCTTTAAATTAAGTGAGCTGGATCAGCTTCTAACTTTTTATTTTCTGTAGCTCAGCAGCTCGTTATGTAAACAATATTTCAAAAAATCACAGCTTATTCGTGAGAAAAAAATATAGAGATCAAAGTTTTTCAAACTGTCAAATAACACAGTAGATTCTGCAGAAACAGAGAGTTGCCTTGATAGGTCAGACATGAGTATCCTGAATTAATTTTTTAACTCACTATGTTTTGCTTCTATCAACAAGTGCAACCACTTTATTCAATAGACAGAGTCCAAAAAAATACAGTGTTGAAAGTTTCGTCTAAGTTGAAAAGGTTGCAAATACATGTGAACTTGTGTTTACTTCGCCACTCTTAGTGATGCAAATAGAGGCAGAAAGGTGTTGCCTTGACAATTACATGTTTTCAGTTTGTCACAGTGTTGCTTTCCTGTTTCTGTTATCTCTGTAACCAGAGGTGAACAGGAAAGGAGAGAGGCAGCAGAGGAAACATCAATATTCAGTCTGACAGACCAGACGAGGTTTCCCTCTGTGTGTGACACACTCTTATTGATTCCCTCACAAACAAGTCGAAGGGGTTGGCAAAACAGAAACAGCTCTCGCCATATTACCTTCAAAGACATAAACTGTGTTTGATCAGAATTTAGACCAAATGTAATCATAAGGGGGAAATATTTCCTGGAGCCACGTGATCTTGTTTATTTCAAAACAAACAAAAAAAGTATTTCTTTCTTTCTGCATGTTTGGACTCCTCTGTGCTGTCGTTCCATCTCCATATTCTCCCTGCGTGTCTAATCCCTTCCTCTACGACAGGTGATATCAGCTAAGGCCTCCTGTGACTCCACCAGCTGACAGAACCAAACTCTAAATGAATCTGGAGGAGCTCAAGGAAAATGTGAGGCAGGTGTGTGGTTTTTAAACCATGAGGAGGGCTTGTCCTTTAATTAAAGTACTGTTTGTTGTCCCTGTGGTTCTTTTGACGGAGCCACATTTGGGTATACAGGATAGCACCCACACATACAGACCTGCTGCATGTGTCCACTGTACGCTGACAGATGGCCGGAGGAAATTACATCTATGGTAAGTGGCTTGCAGCATAACTGCCCCTGCTCTCCTCTGCTATTACCACTAAATGAGTCATAGTGTTCTCTTCTGCATGCATATCTGTGTGTGTGTGTGTGTGTGTTTGCGTGTGTGCCTTTGTGTGTAAGGTGACTGTATCACGATGAATACTAGGGGCAGCTTGCACTGTGCAGCTTGCCAGGATGCCGCTGCAGAGGTCGTGTCAGTGTCGGGTCCAGGAGCTCCAGGAGCCTGCAGCTAATAGCTGTCAAATCATATCAGGCCTGCAGTGTGACAGAAGTGAGAGGAGCTCAGAGCTGAGCTGCAAAAAACGGGCATGTGCATGAATATGGGTGTGGGTGTTGGTGATGTATGTGTTTTGGAAAGTGTGAGGGCGGTTGTTTTGGTACACTAGCTAAACCAGCCATATTTTTAATAAAAATATGGACTGGAGAAGCTGATAATTCTCTGTAAACAAAATAAAAGACAGATCTTATGTACTCATTCGTTCAAGTGCCATGCACGAGATGATTAGGTGGGATGATAACAGTTGGATGTAACTCAGATTTTATGTTATTCTGGTATACATTATTGTATCTGAGTTTGTGCAGAAACTGTTTAAACTCTTTGTTTTTACATGTTTCATGTATTTTTTGTAGTTTATGTTTAAGCCTGTGTTCTGTGTTTTAAGGCCAAACCTACCTATGGATAAAATAAGCTGCAGAAGTTAAAGTGAAGGTAAGGTGAATTGAAAGCCTAGTATGCTAGCTAACTTTAATTGTTGTTTAATTCTTGCTATGTTTATTTGTCATATGTCTGTCGGTCTGGTGTTACATAAGAAGTTAGCAACACATTGTTAGCTTGAATCAAACTACAGATTTTTCTCGGGATACATTATGTTAACAACTCAACAAATATCTAACAAAGATATAGTTGTAACACACAACCTGAATGTCTAGTTGGGGTCAGGGGTCAAACTCCCATCCAATCAGCACTATGCTGTATTTTCTGGCCAATGGACCTTCAGAGCATTGCATGTTTGTTTTGCAGATAACAGGCTCTCGGTCAAATGGGCTTTCGGTCCAATGGGACATTTGAGATCAGACTGCAGAGTATTTGACTGATCTGGCACACCTGGCGTATCAAAAACAAAAATGAGCATCAAGAGCAACAGTCAGGCGCTTTATCCCCTGAAATGAAAGACAACCAATGTGGCATCTGGGGCACCACATGACACACCAACTCAAAGATTAGGATGTCATCATTGTTTTCTGCCATTGTTCTCTAAATCTGACGGTACTGCCTCCTTCCCAACACTGTTAAATCCTCTCCTAGCTCCTTTTGTACCTCCATAAAAAACAAGATTATACATTTGCGTAGTCTGTCCTGTCAAGTGACCGAGACGTGTCAAGAGGCGATCCTTTCATCTGACATATGACACGTGAGAGACATTCTATCAGCACAGATGTTCTCATGAATCTCTAATGCAACACCAAAGTATTAAAATAACTAGAAAATAATAATCAAAAACAGTAACTGCAAAGAGATGCAGATGTTTTACCATAAAATATGCAGTGTAAAAATGTGTGCAGTCAGTATGAAGGGTGGCAGACGGTTCAGACTCCCCGGTTTACTCACTGATCTCCAGTTGTCTCTGAATGCGTCCCTTGCAGCGCTCCCTGTAGTCCGACTGGGTGGTGTTGTACTCAGACATCACCTACACAAACTTACGGGACAGTGTGGAGTGCTGAAGATACAGCAAAGAACAAGAGAACATTTGGTTTTTCTTGGGAAAGTTGAATTGATGTTTGCATTCCAATATGAAAATTTTACTAATTTTCATTGGTACATATTTTGTTAGATTTCAAGGTTTTCAAAGTTGGAGTGTTGGCCCACTTTAAAAATACTATTATTTCTATCATGTGCATTGTAAAAAAATAATGTATTATAGTAAAATACTAAAAGCTTGTTAACTGTGCCCATCTCTCTAAGTGTCTGCCAGCGAAACATCATAAGCTGTCAGTGCTGACCTGGTATGGCCTGCAAATTAGCTAGCTTTAGCATCTAGCTAGCTGTTGCTAACTCACAAAAAATTACTCACTGTGGCATTCAAAGAACTTCTGACCAAGTAAAACTCACTAATATTAGGCAGAATACACAAAGTTTGGTTTTACTGCTGAATGCTGTTTTTTTTCTTATTGATTTAGAGCTAATCTTATCTGGGGGAGCTTGACATTAAAAATGATTGGAAACCCCTGGTATAATTTATAAATATCTTTTTTTCACTAAATGCAAAAGTTGTATGCTAGGAAAATTAGATGAACTTATATTGTATACACGCTGATGACTGCTGCTCGGTCCTCTGAGTTGTACCTGTGTCTTACGTATCCTCAGGTCAGCTGATGACCTGTTCTGGCCTTCTTCTTGCTCGATGGTATGCTGGATACCTGAGAGGATGGATAAAAACTATACATTAAGATCCAGGGTGAGGGCTCTTCTTGAAAACAAACACAAAGAAGTACAAACTAGACTTCTGATGGCTGCCTCTTGAGCTTTATCATATAACACACAAACAAAAACACTGTTTTAGTGTTCTAGCATTGGTGAGGCTTAAACTTTGAATCTCTGCTGGCACAACTGCACTAGAAAAAAGGTGATAAGGTTACAAAAAATTGGATGAAGAATTGTATCTATAAGAAATGTATCAGAAACACAAATTTATTTTGTGTGCAAAGCTGCCATTTTGACCTGGGGGGTGGTGTAGGAAGAAAGAGCGAGAGGTCATCAAGATCAAGAGCAAGGTCACAGAAATTCAAAGAGGATTTCATAGTATACCAGCCTTTAGATTTTGAGCTACTTCATCATGTCTTGCTTAAGGGAGAGACTGAACTAATGGATGCACAAGAGAATCAGCTGGGAGGCAAAGTTATTCCCCAAAAACCCTTTGGATATCATGAATATTCACACCAGGCTTAATGGTGAACTGGTCAGTAGTTGTTAAGATATCTTGCTCTGCAGTATCATATTACACTGAGGAGTGACATAAGAGACAGACCCAGAACACATCAGTGTGACACACATATTGCTTAATACCAAATCAACGCAGTCACTCAGATGGACAGAGGATAACTGAAAGTGACTGACTATTAATTTAACAAGGTATATATTACTGAGATTGCTTTGTTCCTTTCTTTCTTCTTTAGAGGATTTTTTTTTTTTAGGGAAATAATGATTTTGCACATACAGTACTAAAGCACTTTCCTTGATGCTCCTTCACAGTCGAACTCCAGGGAGCTGCCGTAGAGCATAATAGTGTAAATTAAAGTGACTGTCAATCGAGGACGTGTTAGGCACTCAATCAATTACTGAATTATACAGAGACGTAAGAGCTCGCCTGTTTACATTACTCTATTCTCCCGCCATTAAAATGGGGACGAGATGGCCGTAACAACTGCTGCACATTCGGGGAAATTTTGTGGGATATGTGTATCTGCAGCTGCTTTTTCTGCATGCACAGAACATGTTGTTTATGCACACAGCTTGAGCCAACAGGTAAACAGGTTCACTTATCGTACAGCAGAATATCACAGTTAATAAGTTTTGATAGGCAAGCAGTACAAGGATATAGTTAATTATATACATGCAGTTATTCTCTGCAGTATCTCCAAAAGAAAGCTGCCTGACTGAAGTAGTACCACATCCATTTTTTTTTTAGATTTGGTATGCTAGACCTGTATAATATGGTGTGACATTATATTATTGGGACATATTCTGTATGTTAGACCCAGAGCTTACGCGTTTAAGAAATTCATGGACTGAAACTTAAGAGATATAGTAAATGAAGTCAGTTCTTGTTGAGAATCAATATCAGGTTTGACAAAGATGAGGTCACTTACTGACAAAGCACACAAACACACACAAACACACATACAGTTACACAAAGATAATCTCTGACAACGACTGATGTGAACTGGAATGACACACAGTTAGAGGTCTGTAAAGCACAGCCTTCTCTGCCTGATAGCTCTTTTTAGAAACTGTGTGTATGTGTAAGTGTGTAAGTGTGTTAAAGCTTTAGGTCGAAGGATGAGGGACAGGGGCAGGAAAGCAGCAAAATTGTGCTCTACTTTCCTGACTGATACTGTAAAGAGATATTTTGTCTGTGACCCCTGTTCTTTGACACATACTTACCTTCTGCAGGGAGTCAAAATTAGTCATGTGGTGGTCACAGATGTCTTCATGTAACAGGGTTTCAGAAGTGCAAATGAATATGAAAAATTCTTAATATGTCAGAAAAAAAGAGAAGGAAGGCGATGAGAAGGCTGCAAGCAAAGTAAAACTGGTGAATACAAAGAAAGTGTAAGGATTAAGGGTAGAAAATGATGTTTCACAAGATGTACAGCAAAGCAGAGAAAGTTGAATGGAGGCAGAAAAGTCAGCACAAACATGCACACACAGTAATGCACAAACACCACAAATAAATGCACAAACACCACAAATATTGGGTAACCTTCCATTATTTGAAATTTTCTGTACAAAAACTATAATTATTTCAAACACAAACCAGCAAAGGGTTGGACTAATGACTGATACAGAAAATAACAATCACCTCCAGCTTTGGAAGGGGAAAATGAGAGGATGTTACTCACTCTTTAATTTGGAGCGTATTTTGTTGGCCAACTTCTTGATGTCTGCCATAAGATCCTCCAGCTCAGCTTTAGTTTCTGAGGGAAGAAGAGAGGAGAGGAGAGGAAAAGAGATTAATGGAGAAAAACTAATACTAAGTCACCCACTTACAGACACCTGTGTGCCGGCCGATTTCAGAGACAGAATCAATACTGAATCACAAAAAATGGTGCTTTAACACCTGTTGTTTGGTTCCTTTGGTTACACAGACGTAGAAGACGTTAGGAGCACTGATGTTCAAAAGGAGAAAAAGAGAAGATAAAGTTTTATTTTGGTTCCTATCACAATGACTTTTTACAGAGGAACCAAGGGGAGTAAACATGAGGCTATATACACTGGTAACTTAGTGTGTGGATAGTTTAAACAAACTGTCTTCCTGCTTTATCAGCAGCCACACGTGTAAAATCTAACTCTGAAAGCAGTTTTTGCAGAACTTTAATGGTTCTGATTTAAAGTTTTTGGTGTCACAAAGAGCTCATGGAGACATAACTGATTATAAACATAATTAGTATTATTAGACTGCAAATCAACCACATTATAAATAATGATTAACAGGCAGAGGTCGTACGAAAAGGAGGCCTCTTACACTGTAATGATACTGTGACACTTATGAAAAAACAAATTACAGGAAGATACAAACACAAGAGTTTGAATGACTTTTGATCCTTTGAATCAGGGAAAATGCACATTGATGGACATATAAGTGTTACCATGGTTGCCAAATGGTATACATAAATAAATACAGATCAATTTCAAAATCACTTCCTTAATAGATTTATCATTGGCTTATTAATGATTTTTTTCTTTTGAAATAATTTTAAATTCATGTATCTTTTACCAAAATTCCAGCAGCTGGTTATTTGATTTCACAACACAAAAGCTTGCACAAGACAAAACCCAACTTTTTGAGCAGTCTCGGCCAAGATGTTTTCCTGAATCAAAGCTCAATTGACAACTTTCATAACTAATGTAAGTCACTGATCTGGCAAAGACACCAGGGTTCATTTGAACTGAACCACACAGGTTAAGAGTGAAAGCTCAGGGTTCACTCCCCAACATGGACAAACTATTCATTAGTTTAAGTACACGGTGGCACATCTTGTCCATTCTCATGCTCTTTACAGTCTGCTGTCCTTTTTTAACCAGACCCGCAGCCTCAAGCACACACACACACACACACACACACACACACACACACACACACACACACACACACACACACACACACACACACACACTGTATAATATATAGAGACATAAAGCTGAAACTCATAGTTAAAGGAATTCATGTGGGTGCTGTCAAGTAAGATTTGTTCTTACGGTGACCAGAACAAGTGAAATCACAATAAACTGCAGCTCAGCTACAACAGGATAAATATAATTTTACCAGCAGTAACATGTTATTAGAGGGAGGAGTCCAGCAGATTTTAGTGTTTTCAAATCATTAAACTCCCATCCAGTTTGATGTGCTGACAACTGTTCATGTCCAGGGGGCACGAATGCAGAACTGAATACAAAACAGCAGAAATGAATGAAGAAAAAAAGGTCTTTCATGGAGGTTCTGACCTGAGGAGGACTAAAAAGACAAAAAACCAAAAAACCCCCAAAAATTACTTTAACATCGAGGCCAAAGACTGCCTGCAACAAACACATCCGTAGGCAAAAGTCACATTGGGATGCAGCAAAAAAATCCTGTCATCTTAGCAAGAGGTGAGGTCATAAAATTATTCAGACAGTTAAAACACGACACCCTGATGTCACCCATTGACTTGTGGAGTACCGTTGTCCATCTTGGCATTACGGTTATTGCCATTTTTGGGGTTTTTTTGAGTCAGGAGTGACCATATTTGAACAATATGAGGACATATATCCATACATGGTTTTTTTTAAAAATCCCTCATACTGACAGCAGCATTAGCCCCAAAAATCAAGTATTGGCAGAGCTCTAATGTTATCCATTTGTTTAGTTTTCACTACAGAGAGAGGAGTTAAAATATAAATATATAGAAGAACAAGAAGGAGGGATGAAAAAGACCGGCTTTCACAGACTTTCTCTCACACACACAACCCTGAAGCATTAGCTGCCATTTTTAGCACATTGCAAAGAAGTGAGAAAGTCATTCATCATCTTAACGCCATACGAGAACCAAATCTCCATGTGTTAACAAGCCTCAGGAAGACGGAGGAGACAAAAAAATGGTCCTTCAAAGTTGCTCAAGTTGCTCTCTTCAATTAAATGGAACTGCTTGCAGTAGTTATTTATAATGCGTTTGTTTCTGCGTGTCACCTGCTTTGCTATGGTTCACAAAAATGATGATGATGATGATGAGATGAATAAGAGATTTATGGTGGCACTACTGAGCTGAAACCCACAGCACACATCTGCATCCAATTAAACACACAGCCTCAATGGATGATTAGATTACACAGTATGAGGAGCACTTCAGTCTGTGGTAGATGTTTAATTATTAAAACGTAATATTTGCTCATATAATATTTTGGGAAAGAGGCTTAAGCATTATGAGGTAATTATGTTGTCTCCTTCTCTACAGCTGAACTAAGAACCCACATTATAAAAATGCTCTGTGAGGATTTAAAAACAGTCCCACATGTCTCACAAAACTCAGCTGAAAATTCATAAACACAAACAAACAATGAAAACTACAGGATCCATTTTTATAATCAGACATCTTTTTTCACACTGGGTATGTCACATGAATCCTAATCGGTAGCTTCTATCGAATACTGGCCAGGATGAGTACCCTAACTGGCCTGAATGATAACACAGAACTGTAACAGCTCAGTGGAGATTGTGAACCTGTTACACACTGATCAGCAAAGCAGCACAAGCGTTTAATCTGCTTAACAGACATATCAGTGAATATCAGCCTGTGGTGCAAACAGCTCAGTCAGTGGACATGCAGAATGCTAACCGATAAATTCAGACATGTACACAAAGGTCATTTTAAATGCAGCTGCAAGGGAAAACTGTGTTAAAATATCAAAACAAGTTTTTTTTTTCATAAGTAGCAACAGACACAGAATAAGGTGCTTAAAAGGTGAAAAAAGGAAAGAAAGGAAGTGTGAAAGTGTGAGTTAGTTGACCAGCATTTTAAATCTTTGGGGCACTAGGATTTAAAGGCAGGTGTTCTTGGTGTTACCTAGAGATACCCAGTGGAGTTTTTGAACACTAAAGTGCTCCTGTCTATTTTATTGTGTGCAAAAGCCTGCAAGTAGTTTTATTATTCACTTTTATGCTTATCAGCAGTTTGCAGCAGCAACAGACAAAAAACAACACAATCCACCAGCAAAGGCAGAGAAAGAGACTACAAATTTGAAATCATGTAGATAGAGAGTACACAATTTAATACATAAAAACTGGCTCTGCAAATGTTTTATGATGAATCAAATGCATTCAACAAATGTGTCAGTTAGACAGAATATATTTTGGTGACTTAGTTTATAAGTAAATACCACATTGTGCCTTTAAAAACGTTTCAAATAATACACAGAAACCATCATGACATGCAGTAAATTATTCTCTCACATGAAATAAAAAGGTGAAAACAAACAAGCATTAATGTGCAGCAGTTAGAAAGAGAGTAGAGTAAAAGAATAAAATGATCAAAGGATCATGGAGGACATACAGAGAGATAATCTGATAACTGCTGAGAGAAGAGCGTTAATTAAGTCAAGTATGAGAAACATGGGCTATCAAATTCTTACGAAAGAATGAAAAATGAAAAATTGCTTTTTTTTGCTAGTAATTCTAAACAAACACTCCCAGCGGTATCGTATCCTCAGTATACATTTGAATAAACTGTTCCTCCTGTCAATAACGGTGCTGCCGGTGGCAGAATGTATGCAGCATACAGTGAGTTTGTCGAGGTCAGTGATCTGAAGTTGTGGGCTGAGGCCCTCTAGGCGAACTGAATAAGCGCTGCTCTGTGGTGTGTGAGTGTATGTGCGGCATGCAAGTGGCTTCACAAGTGTAATCCGTTATCCTGTAACTCACAGATGATCTGTTAAGAACTGTAATCTGAGTACTTTAAGTCCAATCAAAGGTTTTGTCATTATGAATCAAGTCATTTACTTTCAATTCCTGCATTTTTCTCTGAAACTGTTCTACATTTTCATCTTCGCATCCACTTGTGCAAAATTTAGAAACACCTCGAGGTGTAAGGTTATGAAAAAGTGTCCCTCTCTCGTTTCTGCGTAACCATAGCAACCTCTGGTAACCTGTTCCATGGGGTCAGCTGCGCCGATCGCAGAGATAATGACATAAAAACGGAGCTCAGATTTGGGTCGTTTGTGTTTGTGTGTTTGCGGTTAAGGAGTTTTATTATATTTCCCCCTCGTGGTTACCGAAGAGAGGAGGCCAACCTGCTCGATCAAGTGTCCATTCAGCCTCATTATTGGCTGCATGAGAAGAAGGAGAGTGCAGACACTGATGAATAAGTAGAGAGAGGAGGGAGAGGGAAACAAATTAGAGGGCAAAACTGAGGAGTCAATTGAGCTGTGGCTTCACACCCTGTCCCTCTCCCAGACACTCTCAAATGAAATCTTCAGGTCACGCTTGTTGCCATCATTAAGACTGTGTTGCTATGGCAATGTGTGCAGTCAGTCCTCTCGCCAGCTTCAGATTGTTTCAAAGTGGCAGAGGAAAAAAAGCAAGTGAGACAGAGATGCTATGATTCAGGAAGAAATGGGGGAGATGTTTTAGAAGAAGCACAGAGAGAAGACGAAATAAAAGGTGCTTGAGTATTTCTTAAAATGTAATAACCGTATGTTTAAATAATTTCTTTGGATGCATGTCACTTTTAAAAAATCCTAATTTGTAAGACAAAAGACGACAAAATAAAGTGCCTATCTGTTTTTAAAAACAATGAAGCCTTTTAAAAAATAAAAAAATATCCATGTGACCCATCTTTAAACTATGTATGTGTTCTGCTGAAACTAAATGAGAGATTTTTGATAAAATAAGAACTGTAGATTAACACTGCATATGTATTTTAAATGCAATAAAAATGGACTCCGAGGAAATTACACGCATCTTTAGCTATTTGAGTACTGGAACGACAGTGAATCTGACTCTTTTCCACATATAACCGTACAGTGAGAACACAATTAACGTTGGTATGTTTGCACAAACAAAACTGAACCAGAGTTATGAATGAACATCCTGGAAATCCTGGTCAATTCTCTCCCTGCATGAAGCTTCAGTCCTACATCAGTTTTGGTTCTGCAGCAGCAGCAGAGTTCATCCACTCGGATAAAAACGCCATCTATGTTTTTTTCCTGTCTGTCACAGTAAGCAGCCCATCTTTTACACTGTTGAAACAGCTCCTATATGGACACAGTGTGAGTGTGTCGGTCTGGTGTCAGGGTACCATGACACTGACAAGACATTGAGCTGACTGTACTTCCTTTCCTTTAACTAAGGGTCAACTGCTGCCATTGCGGTCTCTAATGTGCAGCCATTTATCTTTTTCTACATCTCCCAGTATCTCTCCGTCTCCCTCAGCTCGCTCTGTAAATATATTACCAGTCCTTTGTGTGTTTGCTCCGCTTATTGATCGTCTAGAGTCCAGTTGTCGGATGTTGCGGAGAGACAGAATCTGAGTTCCTCGTTCAAACATTACTGATATTTGCCTGCTGCAGGGATACAGTATGAACTCAGGTAATAACAAACTCACAGTGCAGATAATGTTTAACCGCTGAGCTGTGTGAGAGAGTGAGGAGTTCAGATTCAACACACTTACTCTTCCATTAACGTTGAATATGGACACAGTTAGACATTAAAGAACAAAAGAAACATAAAAACTAAGAAAGTGGACAGTGACACCAGTGTGATGTCAGATATAATGCAATAATAACCAAAGATTTAAGCATGTAAACTGAGACAAGCAAACCAGCAGACTCATTTATGAACAGACATATATTCAGTGGTCACATCTCACCACATTTTGTTTAATAGTACTGGCCCTAAACATATAATTTTTGTGCTCAAAAATCTTTTTTTAATTATCTTTAACCAACCCAGACAAACTAATACAGAATGAAACTCAACACTTTTATTCACTATAGAGTGAAAGAGGCTCTCAGTCAATTTCAGTATCAATTCTTTAAAACTGGTTTATCAACCAACCACACCTTTATTTACATTTGTTATGTACATGCTGAACAACAAAAGGGATTTTTTTTTCCAATAAAAATTAGTATTGAAAGGGAAATAACAACGTTTTATCCTTTTAAGTCTGTTTAAAGGTCCTGAGGAGCACTTCTGTATGTGTAAAAACACAAAGAGCATGAAAGCTAATAAAAGCACTTCAGACTAAGACTTGTGCATAAGCTGGACCTGAGGACTGTTTGTATAAAAGTGAAAAAAAGCCAGCAAAACTGTGGGTTCAGAGTTCAGAATAAATATGTCAAGTTGTATTGTGGGTAACATGAATGCCAAGTCCTGGAAAGAAAAGAAAACTGTGATTTTATCACATCAATTTTGTCTCTCAGGAGTCCAAAAATTTTATAGGCGTTTAAAATGACTGATGGGTATTGAACTTGAAGTTATTATAAATCTCATCATGCCAACACTGAAGATCCATTTCTTTGAGCCTGAGCTTCACCTGAAATTTAATGAATTCTAAACAGATAAAAGATCGTGCCATGAATTTTTTTTTCGTGCCTAAGAGCAGATGTGGGTGTTGTACACTAAGGCACCTGATTAACCCCCCTCTTTCTCCTGAAGACAGGATAACAGGGTTACTGTGAGTGTTACCGTCACTGAAACCTCCCCCTGCCTCTCAACACTTGACATTTCAATCTAGATGAGGGCATTAAATCTACACGGCTCTCACTGACTGCTGGTTCAGGGCTCAAGAGGGGAGAGGGCAGTTAAATGGATTTATGCCTACATGAATGAGTTATCTTACCAGCTCTGACCTCTGTCATATGTGTCCTTAGCCTCGGCTTTGACCGTCCACATCCTGCTGACCTCATTTTAAGAGGAAAGTTAATATCCCACAGTTGGTCTTCAATAGTTATTATACTGCGTCAGTTCAAATGTGAGGGAGTTTTAAGAGACAAGGAACTTTCAGATTTAAAGGAGGGAAATAAAGAAAGGCGATGGAAGAACAATAGGAATACAGAAAGCTGGGAGAACTTACATAACACTTTCAATTTTTTGGTTGAGGGTGGAGGAGCTTTGGCAAACAGCACTCCGAGGGAACGAGCGCACTCAGCCAAAAAACTGACACTAGAAATAGTAACACTCACAGGCTGCAATTAAAACAAGCCTCTCCGAAGCCATGAGCTGAGGACTTTCAGAAGTCAGAGGGAAGATGCTCTGTAGAAACTGTAGGCTGAGATGTCAGAGAGCAAACACTCAGCGGTGAGGAAAAAAAACAAAACACAAAGGAATATTGTTAAATAAACTCAAGTATCAGTGTCAAAGAGCAGATTCTCTGCATTTCATTAAAGCAGCAGCAGAGGTGCTCATTGCAGGAGCATGATAGTATTTGAGCAAGATTTAAGCTGTGGATTGTATTGTTGATTTTGTAGTAATTCTGCAGAGAAGCATAACATATGCACCACTCGTCACCTTGTGTTTCAAATCAAGTCACAAAACATGTTTGTTTCTCTGGCCAGAGTAAAAAAAAATTGCTAAATTGAGTGGTAGACAAACAACAGGAAGTAAACATTCAATCTCTCTACCTTATGGTCTAATAGCAGGTGAGGCTCGATGTTACAATTGATCCAGAGCTCTGCAGCCAGACACGCTGAGAGAAAACACTAATCTAAAGTCCCTCTACTGGGTTTCTTGTCTCTAGTTTTGCATTGATTTTTGCATCCGCTAAGTGGTACAGACGGCACTCCGAGGCATTGCTCCGAGCTGCTTGTCTCAAATGGTTTTAATGTACAGACAAGAAGGACACGTTAAGTGCGCTGGGCTCAATCTCTAATAATCCCATTGATGCTCGGATTTCCTCCCACAGACACACAGGTTAGACTAATTAGAGGCTCTAAAACCGCTCGTAGGTGTGATTATAACCTACGTGTAGTGTCGGACAACAGACGATCTTGTTTAATATTATTAATTTTGTTCCACTGGTGACACTGGAGATCATTAAGAATTACTGTAGCTTTAACCACTTGTCTGGTTGACTTTGGCTGACAAACTCTTATTTTTGAGCTGTTTTTTAGCATCTTCCAATAAAGTAGTTGTACAATTGAACCATAAGCAACATCGTAAGAGGATAAAATTTTCAAGATACTGCTTACATTTCTTTCAGAGGCAGGAGATCCCATACAGATTCACTTCTCCCTGTCATGGTTTGGGGTTTTAGTTATTTTGTTTCCTGTTTCATTTTCAAAGTTTTGTCCTCGTGTGTCATGTTTTGTTATACTTCCTGTCTTTGTGGGGTTTTCCCACCTCTGTAAATATCCTGATTAGTTTCACCCTTTGCTTATCAGCTTTTCCTCCCTTGTGTTTTTAAGTCAGTTGTCTGTTTGTCAGTGTTTGCCCTGCATTTGTTCCTTCATGCCAATCTTGTTTGCTTTAGGCTAGATTATTTTTTTCAGTGTTTTGGTTGTGCTCCAGTTTTTGCCTTCAGCTTTTTGTTCATTGGTCCTGCTTTTACATTTTAAAGCTAACTCTACGTTTTCTCCAACCTTCCTGCTCCGTGTTTAGCTTTCGGGTCCCTTTTTGAACTTCTGGAAACACTCTCATGTCAAGTGAAGCTCTTTGTATTGAAACAAGCACTGCAGTCTGCCAACTCTTCCATCATGTTTGACTGTGTTTGAGCACCAAGAATCGCTGATGTAAAACACAGAGTTTGCCCTCCTCTCTCTCCTCCTGACATGTGAGAAGGGATAAGAGGAATCGACATGTGAGCATGAGAGGTTGAGTGTGTTTTATTCTACTAAATGTTGAAAGAAAATGTAGAGAGTATAAAGTGAATTCCTGCCGCTTTTTATACTTTGGCTATGAAGCTTGTGTAGATTCTTCATATTAGCTGATCCTCATGAAGTTCGACAGGTTACTTACATGGTTAGTTCAAGTGAAACCTGAGTAACTGTATTTTTTTTTAAATTTTTGTAAATTCATGTCTACTTTATTCTACATATTAGTAATGAGCTATATGTAGCTCACTTCCTGTTGTTTAACCACAAACCTCATGGTTGCATTACTGCTCTGTAATGAGATAGTAATTAACAACTTCACAACTCTGATACAGGCATTTCTTACCACTGTTCCGGTTAAGCCTACAGGTTTTTATGATCCCTCATAAATCTTTAAAATGGAAATGTGCAATACATCCATATTTAAAGCTAATGCGAGACTTTGAAAGGCTGATAAAATAAAGTAGTACAAAGACAGTTTAAACCAACTTAAAAATCATTGTCTAAGTGTCATCAAGACTTATTTTCCAATAGTACATTATTCTGATGTTAATTAAGCAGACACTCTTAAAAGATTTAATACCTTCACCCTTCAAGTCGCTGTGTTTCATTTCATATAAACTTCACAGTCTCCTGGGAAAACTTTTAAATAATGAGAATCGGCGAAATACAAGACCAATGAGCAATACCAGAAAACAGAACAAATAACACAATTATTTAATGGACAACGTGAATTCGATCATGCTTCTAAATATAAAAGTGCATTTGTGTCTTTCCTTCCTGCATTAGAGGAATGTGCTCATGAGGAAACACAGGTTCAATACCCATTATGACCTGAAGGCTATTACCTAATATATCATCGTTATTGAACCTACTACTGTATACAGCTGCTGAGCACAGCCCACACAAACACACAAATCCTTAACACCAACCAAGCAAAAGCTAGCATGCTCACACACACACACACACACATACACAAACACACACACACACACACACTGAGTATTGCAATTCCCTGGTGGAAATTTGTTATGCTTCATTTAGGGGGGAGGGTAAACTGTGATAGGGGATAATGTGGAATACAGGGGCGGAGGTAATATTACAAAGGCTGTGTGTGTGTGTGTCTGTAAGAGTATGTGTGTGTGTTATTATTATTATGGGTTCCGCAAGTGGAGCAGTCAGTGAACAAAAAAAAAAAGGTATCCCTCAAGCATTAGAGGAGAAGAATTAGGGAAAGGAGGTGGGGGGTCGGGGGGTTGTGAGGCTGGCCAGGTGGGTGGTGTCTGGGGAGATGTGATGTGATTATGAAACTGATAAACCATGACAGAAAACAGAAGGTTTACCGTCTCACAATGTTACGCTGAGTTGTGAAAGGCATTTAGTTAAAAAAAGAAATCTGCATATGTGTGTGTGTGTGTGTGTGTGTGTGTGTGTGTGTGAGATTCACTGCTAGTCCTCCATTAACCTGTTTATCAGCAGACTGTAGAGAATAAATGGCGCTGTGATCCCCCTCGCCCTCGAAATCACACACTCCAACTCTCAGCACCTGTTTTAGTCGTTTTTCACAATATCTGTTTTTATGCTGAGGAGAGAAGTGAGTAGATTAGGGACCACTGTGAGAAAAAACACTTACACCATAAGAGGAAAAGTGGAGGAGACTCATTCTCATCGGGAAGGAAATGAAGTTTGATTTGGTGGAAGGACAAGCTGTGAAGTTATGGCAGAAACAGAGCAGGCTCTTCTCACCACAGGGGAGAAAATAAAAGGGAAAGTCTTTATAATGTAGAACAAAAGAAGACTGGAAGACAAAGACAAACAGAATATTTCATAAAAATGATGAAAAATCACTTTGGACTTTTATGCGAGCAGCATTTTTTATACGAAAGCAAATCAGTTCGGATCTTAAAGTATGGATGCTGGACTTTACATTAAAATGCCATTGTGCAATTAGTTTTAATGACGCACTCCGGTGTGAGCAGAAATGTCAGAATTACAGACGGTTACCGCAGCCGTCACAGAGACACATACACACATCCAACACACTGCATGGTGCCTGTGATCTTAGCACACACATCATCCCAACTTCCTACAAATCATATTCTCACAGTAAACTGCATTTCACTAACATTCTGAGTTATGTTCAGTGACGGTTTTCTTGCCCAGGAGGCGTGCCACTCTTACATTGCACACGCTGAACCAAATCAAAGATGGAGGAAGGAGCTCAGAGGTGATTATTATGTCTGGTCTCCTCAAGACAGTGTAGACTCTTTGCAATTCATTGAATTCAAGCAAAGTTAACGTTTTATCACCAAAACTTCAACTATCCATATTTCTAGTGTACTTTCAGCCCAAAATTACATGGGAAAATTTGTTGTAATTTTGGTGATCTTTTGATTTTTATGTGTGCAAAATTCTGGTTTTCAACCGCTTGCAAAGTGACACCCTGAGTCTCAGCTGTACTTTGTGCTTATTTTGCAAACATTGGCATGCTAATGTGCTAAATTAAGAGAGTCGTCATGGTCAGCACAGCACCTGGTTAAAACTAGTATGTTAGGATTGTTAGCAAATTTTAAAAATCAGTTGTTTTTTCCTGTAAAACCCAGGTTTCTGTCTTTCAGTCCTTTTTGCTGTTTTCTTCTTTTATGTTAATAAATATTTAAGTTGAGCAGCATCACGTTTCACAAATGTGTTAACTGATGCAAGTTGGTTCTGTAGTAATTTGATTTACACACACCCAAACACACATATACACACACATACAGTTAAAGAAGAGTCCTTGTCAGCGCTTTTTTTTTCAGATAATTATATACTTTCTCAGTGGCCACAATGCAACAGGCAGACAGAAAAGAACATAGTGACCTCGGTGTAATGAACAACCCTGACATTTACATCAGCTGCTGAATGATGTGCGTTTATCATGCACACACACACACACACAGACTGAGCATCGATTTCACACACAAAGGAGACCACTTGTGGAAGAATTCATATCTTAAATGCAACACCTGGCCTTGTTGCTGCTTTGCTTTGCATGTCGTCTGCACTTCCCTGCTAGTTAAAGGGCTCGTCTGATGCCTGCTGCTGCACACAGATCAATGCTTTCTCAGGTAGGTGGAAAGTGGGGTATCAGGGGGGAGGAAAAGAGAGTGGGGGTGTTGGTAGCATGTATAACATCCCCCTTGGGAGAGTGGGGGTCCAGATCAATGCCCTGACATACATGACAGAGAAAAAGGTGTGGGAGAACAAAGATGAGGGAGTAGAAAAAGAGGAGAATAAATGGAAAGCATTATGCAGCACAGACTGAACCAATGTAAAGATGAGAGTGGCTGAAATGGACGAGGAGAGGAGATAGAAACAATGAAATATGGCAGACAATGTTAGCAGCAGGTGAAGAGGTAAAGAAAAGAACAATAGAGTAATGAAGAGGGAGCAGACAAGTGGGGAAAAATGGATAAAGTGTGCAGGATATTTCACTGGGAGAGCATAAACGCACAAATGGACAGAGAGGACTGATTGGCTTTTAACATGTTCAAGGTTCTCTGACTTCTTTCACTGGCTCCATCAACAGACTTGGCTTTTCACTTGTCTGAAAAATAGCTTTTTGTTTTCCTCAATTTCTTTTAAGGAATGGAGCTATTTTTCTTCCTTTTGTCGGGTGAAATCTGCCACTATTATCAGGCTTTTTGCTGCCACTGTACAATAGACAGCATATGAAATAGAGACTTCTTGCCTCATTCTTTTTCTGCTCTCCATTAAGAGCTTTTATGACTCATTAGTCATTTCTGAGTCACTGCAGGATTAAATATTAATTTTATCATTAAAGAGCTTATGTGCAGAAGGGTCAGTCTTGGCTTGGTTGAATATGTAAATGAAATCATCAAACCTTAATTGGAAGAAAAACAGTAAAATCTGTCCTTAAGACAGAAGTTGGTATGAAATGACATATTTAATCTTGTTTTTTTTCTTTTAGCCTTGTTGTTATTTATATTTTCTCTTGCATGAGTCTGATGTTTCACGAAAATGTAAATTGGATATTTGGATATTAAGTTATTAAAACAGAATTGCAGACAAAGAACAGCAAACCAAAAAAACAGAATAGCTGACGAAACAGACAATCTTCTAACTGTTTTATTATTATGTATTTTTGCTGTATAATGATCAAACTTATAGAAAATAAAGTTTTGCTCACCTGTTTGGTATTTCTAAATCAGAGTATACAATAGTAATATGTCAATCAGAAAAAAAGGACAGAACTTCACCTCATCTCCTGAGGTGCTCATTTGTCATCATCTAAACTCAATATTTTTGTAGTACCAAGAGTTGTGAAGGTCCCTGTGTGTTAAGCTTGTTACCCTGAGAGAATTCATTACATTTGAGAGGATTAAACAAGAGGAAACAGAAAAGAAAAGCAGCCTTACTCTCATCAGGGTTGGGAGAGGCGAGGATTGCGCTGTGCTTCCTCTTCACCTCCTCAACTTTCTCTGCCAGAGACTCAATGAAACCTCGGATCTCTTCCACCTGTTGAGAGAGAGAGAGAGCAAAAAGGCACTTTAGCTCTCCTCAGTGCTGAGGCAGGAAGCACCAGTGATTATCCTGAGTGATGTTGATAGAAACTAAACTGAAGATGTCATTATCATATTAGAGGCAGAACCAAAGCAGAGTTGAGCAGGTTTAAGGAACACATACACATAAAAAGTCTTTATCTGGGTTCGGTCTCCAATTGTATGTATGTGCATAATGTTTGGACTAAACGTGCAGCAAACCTTTGTTCAACATCAAATCAAATGACAATACACAGACACCCTCATCAGTTTACAGCTGTTATTTATATTAATAAAAACAGAGCTAGACCCACTTTATTTCAATAGATGAGTCACTATGAGCAGTAAAAATGACTCAGTTGTCTACTCATGAAACAGAAAGCCGACACTCAGCACTCAGAGTCTTTACAGCATGTGATGTAACTCTGGATATTGAAGTATGAGTGCGTAAATCAAGGATTAAAACCTCATTATGTTACTATTTCAACTTAAACTCTTTTAATCATTACACAGCTCAAAAATGATTTTGATGGAATATGAACAAACTAAAAGGATGAATGATGTTTCTGTATCTCTGTGCCTCAGACGCCAGTCACTGGGCTATGAAACTTCGAGGAGCAGTTAAGAAATGGTACAAAACCCTGTGTAACATTTTATGGCACAATATCTCAATAAATTGGAACTGAAACTGGAGAATATTTTGTGAAGAAAATGTTTCCTACAAGTTGTACCTCTACTACAGCTCGATCTAAAAAGCCATTATGATTGGCTAAATGGGTTTGTTCTGTGAAACCATTATATCTGTCATACAACTGACTGTCACTTCTGGTGTCACAGATTTTCTTTTAAAAGGCTTTGAATGATTTGTCTCCTCTCTTATAATGTCTCTGGTGTGAGTTCATTCTCTGTTCAGGATGCCTACCTCTTAAAAAAAATCTCAGGTACAATCTGCACAAAGACAGCAAACAGGCTAATTTTCCCCCATTTCCACTGCTATCTATCAAATCTATTTCAGGCTAGGCTAAGCTAACTGGCTGCCGTTTCATGTTTCGTATTTAGCGTTTAGAAAAAGGTGGTAGTATCAACCTTTTCATCTAACTCGCAGCGAGAAAGTGATTAAACATATGTCTCGTAATGTTGAACTACTCCACATCATTAAATGCATTAAAGGAGAAGCCAGCCCTGGGATTGCATCACATTCATAATCTGCTTTGAACTTTGCACTTCACAGCATCATCTGCCACCCAGATCCAGGTTTGACATTCTCACCAATCACCTGCCTCCTCCTCCCCCCCTGTGGGCTAGTCACCAGCACACTGCCTCTGGCTCGGGCAACAGCTAGACGAGCAGAAGGTCACATCTGTCAGCTACTTCATCAATCTCTACTTTCATCTCGGTCTGTCATCCACCCCCGGTCACTTACTCCTCCTCTACACCTGCACCGCTACAGGCCAGCCTGTTCTCCCTTCATTTTTCCTAACGTTACATCGATGGTTATTTCCCCACGCAGGTCTCTCGTTTTGACGTTTCCATTTGCTGTCCACCTTTCACCTCTTACAGCTCTACAAGCCCTCCTTCTCTCTATCTATACATTCTTAAGCTCCCCTCCTTCTCCTCTTCGCCCGGGCCATTATTCTCCCATTATCGCTTTAATTAGCTGCTGATTGGATCTTTTTTTTTAATAACAACATAATTAGCTTTGGAAGACCACTGGGGAGATACCAGGCACCACAGACGGCACGCTGAGGTGCGAGTTAAGTAAAGAAAGACAGACAAGGGAGGAGAAAGCACTAAGGTAAAGAATGAAAGTAAGATAGGAATACAGGGAGGAGTAAGTGTTGAATGAGCAGAAGAAACTGGAGTCATGGTCTGCCTTTCAGGTCTCATGAGACAAAAAGGCAAATTTTATTGGTGTGGGAGAGAAAATAATTCGGCCACTCACATACACACAGAAATACAAACCAACCCATTTCATAACGTTTCTCTTGAACTTGACATGCTGGTTTACACCATGACATCTTTCTGTATTTGGCACAAATACCTTACTATTAACTAGCCCAGTCCTACAGATTTAAAGAAAAAGATGCTTTCATCATCTAATTGTAGTTTTACCAAAGCAAAAGTCTAATTTATATCTGTAAGGAGAATGATAAGAAGGCTTGGGGCCACAGCGAGCCTGTCTTGCTTGGGCTCACTTCATTCTTGCATCATCTGGTGAAGGAGTTTTGAGGTGTGATATGAGCCTTGCTACATGATGAAGGAAAGTACTAACAAATGTAATTTTGCTTATGCAGTACAAATTTCATAGAATAACAGATACATAAAAAGATAAGGTTGAAAATACTTTAGTTTTATCGAGTTTTTTATATTGAGTAGGTCTATTTTTTATCTTCTTCTTACTGTTTGAGGGTTATTGCTGGTTTTATAGCTCTTATCATAATCATCAATTGTTCAAATATGTTGCTTCCAAAGTTTGAAGCATAAACTGTTTAAAACTAATACATGAAAAATCTAATTATTGTGCATTTCTAAATGCATCATAATTCCACCAACAGGCCCAGTTTGCTACAAAACCTTTTGTAACATCATAAAGCTTTAATCAGTGACTTAGATTTAAGTCTTGTCTGGTGTTTGTTTCCTCAGTTACGGCTTAGTTCATGACCGCACACTGTTAACGCCTCGACTAAGCATCTCATATTGCAGACACATGCATGCACACACTTCAGTCAAAAGTGTGAAGTCAACATATAACATACGGCACAGATTTGTTGGGGTGGGTAAACAGCCTCCGTCATGTCACACCGGCTGTCCAACGACACAGCAGAAGGTAAAGAATACATCACTGATTCAACCACTCTATAAAAAATAACATTTCCATGTGTTTAATAGTGATGATAAAGTTCTATTTTTCATTGTTTCAAGTGACCGATATGTGCAGATTAAAGGCTCTTACAGGACAAAAAAAAAACCAACAACTAATAAGAAGCAGATCTGTGATGTAGCAGAGTTTCAATTTCCAAGTCTAAAAATAATAAATACAACTTTACAAACCTTAACAGTTTTTTTGGTCCTTTGACTAATAGAACATCTCTAACTGCGACTGTCATTAAAATAAATATTAAATACATGGCTGGTTGAACGTTCCCTTCATATGTCTGGTACATGATACTAAATTAATCTCATAGCAAAACCAGAAAGAAACACTGCGACATGTGCACAAACAAATGCTACAAGCACATCATGAAATCAATCCCCACACTCTGAGGGTCATGTTTATGATGTGAGAGACGAACAGAGGGCTACAGCAGTCGCTCCGCCACCTAATATCCCTCCAGATCACCAATGAAAGCTTAATTAACACACCCAGTCAAGGTGAGAGCCTGATTACTCATTCCCTCCCTCTGCTCCCTAATCTGTTCCATTAACCAGCTTCATCTTCCTCTGTCCCGTTACCAACCGCTCCTCCTCTCTGATTTTGCTGTCTAACTTATCAACATCTCTCATTCCACCATCCTTTCATACTTATAGCTCTGTTCTGCCCTCCATCTCCACAATTCATTCAACGTCTTCTATATTCACTTTTTTCCACTTTATTTGAGCCAGTGGATTGAAATATCAGACGGATAGAGAGATTTACGTTTCAATATCTGTGATGGATAAAGACAGTCTGTCAGAGGATGACAAGCAGCGTCAGAACAGTAATGAGAGCAGACAAATGGGAGAAAAACGACTGCAGACTGCAGTCTTACAGTGTTTAAAGTGTCACTTTGAAGTTTTACACTGTAGTATGCACTGCTGTAATGACTGTCAAACCTCCTGCTCAGAAGATTTAGCCCTGTGTGCAGATGTTAAAACCTAATTATTAGAGCCTAACTGAGCTAAAAACTTTAAATAAGACTGGATCCTGCAGATTTGGACACATGTTGTTCTAATATCTCAGTCGGTGGGAGTGTGAGAGATATTTGTTCCGCTTCCAGTCACAGTGAGATCTTTATTTGAATTTTCAACATGCATGAGGGTATTAAACTGGAAAAGGATGTACTTGATCATCTCCTCCTTTTAGATATTAACAGACAGGATATGAAGGCGCTGCTGAGGTCCAGAGAGTTTCCGGTTTGGTGGTATTAAGCTGACATCTCCTCTATTTGCAGATGATGCTGTTCTTTTGTTTTTTATTGGAATTTGAGCTCTGATGTATTATGAAACAGTTTCAGCTCAGAGTGATTCAGTCAAGATGACCATGAGCACTTTTAAACTTAAAAGGAACAATATGCAGAATTCTCATAAAAAGAAAAATGTATAGACTCAAAAAAAGTAATCGCACTTAATCACCATGACCCGGTAGAAGTGTGTGGTGGTGTATTTAATTGTAAAGACTTCACTCTCTGCCTGTATTTTCTTATTTTCTTACTTTCTTCTTATTTTTTGTTATCAGTGGGTTGTACAGTGGTGTGTAGCCTTCAGCCAATCACAGCTTGAGATTGAGTTTTTAATAAAAACTTAGCCACCAGACTACATCACTGTCTCACCTCTCACCTCACACATAGATGACAGGAAAACAGCGGCGAGGATACAGCTGCTCTTCAGTTGAATTAACATAAAACCGTGCATTATGGCACCTTTCTTCACAGTTGTAAGAAGTGTGGGCTTGTTTATTTGTGCTTTACAACATAAAAGCCATGAAACACTCAAAAATAATGTTTTCCTTTTCTCTGAATTGTTACTGTGTACATAACAATGCTCCACTGACTGCTGCTGTCCTCTCAGTCAAATTAAGTTGAGGAGGAGGAGGGGCAAATTTTAAACGACGTGCGTGCAAACAATGATGGACAATTGCTCCATAAAAAAGATTTAAAACCTTACAATTGCTTAGCCTTTAAATGCATATGTCCGGTCTTTAAATAGCCTTGACTATAACACACTAGACAGACACAGGAAAAGTTTGTTGATAATAACTTAGTTGCTAAGTTAATGATGCAGCACTCTAGGTTTAAGTTGAGTGCAGAGCAGCATTATTTTAGTAGCTCTGGAGATGAAGATGTAGAGAAAGCTACATATAATGAAGAAGTTTTAGTTTTTTATTCTTTGTGTCTTTTTTGACAGATCAGGAAATGAAAGTCTTCAGTGTTCTGCCTTTAGGGTCGGTTGTGTGAACTAAAAGCAACACTGTCGATGTGGTGTAGAGTCTTCCTTCCTCATTCTTAATTATGATAACAAGAATAAGACTGTGGAAACGAGGCTTCACAAGGGAAAACACAGGAAATCAAACCACAGCTCATTTACACTGATAGGAGCCAGTTCAGATAGGTCGGTCACCTGATAAGGAAGCTTCCTGGTAAACATCTTGACCAACTGGAAGGAAACTCAATGGGAGATAAAACACACATTGAAAGTTTTTTATCATCCTGCTGGACTGGGACTCAGAGACTTCTTCAGACATTTGGCTTCTCTGTTTATCTCATTTCCAGCACAACCATGACCAGGATAATGGATGGATCAATGGATGAGACACCACAGAAAACTCTTCTATAAAGCAGTTCTTTATCAGGCTGAAGTACAGTTCAATAGGCTACTCGTCCTAAGTGTTAGCTATTTATTACAATAATAGAGCACATTCTGGTTCAGACGTGTGGCTCTGCTCCTGTGATTCTGCGAAATAAATCTGCACAAGTGTGACTCAGACTTGTCTCTATGCCAACAAACGCTGGGCAGAGTGTGAGATACACAACACTTAAATTTACAGGAACCCAATCTGAATGGAGAAATCTAAAAAATCCATCATGATGTTTGAGACCGTTCTGCTAGATATATTAAATATCTGAAGAGGGGTTTTGAGGTTTTGATCGCGGCACCTGCAGGACAGTCACAGATGTTTTGGCCTCTTTGGTGATGTGTTTGTCATCTCGTGCTGCTTTGCAATGTCACACATCAAAGTGCTGATTGTCCTTCTTAACTCACAAATGCTGATTAATGGCATTAAACCTCACATGACCCGCCCTTGTAGCAGCATTTGCAATGGTGATTTGAATACTTCAAAGTAAAAGCCGCCATGTACAAAAGTTGTCATAAAAAGACGTTTTAAAACTAGACTGACTGCCTCATAAAATACAGATGTAAAAACTAATTTGAGCTGGATTATTCTTTTATTTACTTCTAAACCCCCTGCTGTAGGAGATGTGCATGTGAATATGTATGTTGCGCCCCCTCACCTCCTTTTGTGAGCCATGGCAATGTTTAGTTTGTGTTCCCAGCACATGTGCACAGCATGACCAGGAAATTATGCTCTCAAATACTGTACATGCATGAATGCAGTTTTACACTGGCTTTGTGCATTCAGTGTCTATCATACACAAAAAAAGACCCTTTAAATAAATAAGTTGTTATTCACAGCTTGACAAGAACAGCATTACTGTGTAGTTGAATCGACAAGAGCCATTCAGTGTAAAATAAAATTCATAACGATCCAGGCCACAGGAGCTACATCAATAGCTATAAATCATACCAATACTCCCCAAGGAAGAGACATGGCATGAGATTGATTAGAGAACTATAAAAAACCAACACAATTACTTTCCATATCAGGGGACGAATGACATCCAGGTAGATTGTAGTGTAGCAAATGACCTGGACTTTAATTTATGATGGCAGGTTATGAGTTTTTCATTAGGATTGTGTTAGATTACTTTGAAATGTAGTCAGTTAATGAATGAATGAATGAATGAGAATAACTGGATTCAGAAAGCAATCTAAAGCATTGTATTTATGGAATACTTTGAAATTAAACACTGAAAATATTGCCCTAGCCATCCTTGTGTTGTGGACTTTTTTGATAATGCCAGGAATGAAAAGGCTTTTTTAGTGACTGCTGCTGCCTGAACCCTCAATTTTGACAACACTGCTTCTTTTTTCAGCCAAAAATTGAAGCACATAACACAAAAAAAACAACCCAAAAAACAAAACACTTACTACCAACCTGCTTTTCAGTTTAAGGTCCAGTGTTCAGGGTTTTGCAGCATCTAACAGTGAGGTTGCAGATTGCACTCGACTAAATTTATCAGTGCTCACCTTCTTGTTACAATAATGCAGGAGAAACTACAATGCTTGCAAAACTTGTAAAAAAAATTTATCAGGCTCTCTTTAGCGCCAACGTGTGGTTTATCCATTCTGACCTGCTGTAGAAACATGGCGGTCTAACAAATTAATTAAGCCTTGGTTATTGTAAACAAGCATTTCATCATTCTAATACTTTAAAGATGCATTAAAAAATATAATCAATTAATTCTTCATAACTAAACTATTATCTTTTTTTTTTTTTTTTTTGAATTTGTACAAATCTAATCTGGTCTGAGAGTTACTCATTTTTATAATCTGATTTCCTAATCCTAATGGCATGTGATCCCTTAACACCCAACTCTGCAGACTTCCAGCCCATTAAATGTGCAAATGGAAATAATGATGCACTGAGAGAGAAGAGGGCCTGATCAGGACTGTGAGAGAGACAAACCTGTTCAAAGAATTCATCCATAAAGCCTTTCTCCATCCCCACAGCAACTTCATCCTCCTCCTCAGTCGTCTCCTTCCCCTGGACAAAAACAGACACACACACAAGACTTATTTGAAACAACTTACTTTAATGACTATTTTCATTGAAATAATAAAATTTAAAAATGTAAGACTTGTAATGGAATAACACCAGTCATGACTGGTCCAGACCATGTAATGCTTAATTCAAGGTTAACTGCAGCAGTGTTAACACACTCCACCTCTCCGCCAATCAACTGATTAGAAACAAGGAGCACTTAACGACACTTATAATTAGAACCACAGGTTGAGTGATTAGCAAGTTATTATTAAATTAGGATCTAGGGGACGAGAGAACCTTGACTTCTACACATGTCAGCCTGCTCACTCACATACCAGCATTTATTGATGCATTAAGCATTTAATTTTTTTTTTTGCCAAGAGATAGATTAGAACATTGACATCACTCTCGTGTCTGCTTATCAAACATGAAGCCACAGCTGAAGAAAAGTTAGCCTGGCCTAGCAGAGGAAAATCTACCCTGGTTTTGTCCAAAGGCATCAAAATGCACTTTGTATCTTCTTTGTGTAACTAATGGTGTTATTAAAATAAAATCTTGTTTATAATGACTCTTTATAGGAAAGTGAATAAGTGTATTTCTCCAAATATCCAGCTAATTCTTTAAATGTATGGCACAGTAAAAAAACATAAGGGAAAACAAAGCTGATTTTCATCCACTTCTGCTTGTTTCATTCAATTTGAATGTCAGGTCAAAAAGAAACTGAAAGTCTGGAAAAGGGTGTTACCATGGTTTCCACACGTGAACAATTATATCATCTGTTAAGGTAGAAATATATATATATATATATATATGAGCATGTTTGTAATTGGCTTTATATGTTGTTGTGACCTGAATTTCACATTTAAGAAAAAAAAAGGTACAAAAAATGTATTGTTTTTTCTTTTGTGCTGCTCCGGCCCCAAGTGGGCAAAGGCCTCTGGGCTTGTGTCCAGAATGCCTATTGGATAATTTGCACAGCAAAGAGGAAAACTAATTGACAATTACAAAAATGTTTGCAATGTTTTCTGCAGCTGCAAAATGGTGTATTAAAATCCGTAAGGTCAGAAACTGTTTTAGCAGATAAGGCATGAATTGTAACTCCTACAAGGTTGGAAAAAAATCTGCAGCTTTTCCATTTGTAATTAAAACTATAACAAAACTAAATAGATTTATGTGTTTAAAAACAGGACTAATTGGACATTTAAACTCTGTTGCTTTAAAAAACTTTTATAATTCAAAAATAAAACTTAATGGCTCAACTAATCTACAAAGTTTACAACTTCTCAAGCTTCCCAACATCTAACTAACGATTCACTCTGAAATGCTAATTTCTAATCACATATCAGCCATTAAGGCTACATTAGCAGGGATCTCATGTGGCTTTGTCTCGTTCATCTTAACTCTGTCAAGCTAATTCAATTCCCCATTAGCAGCGTAGGAGATCCATTTGCTTGCTTATCAACTCTGTGGAAAGGGAGTGTAGTTTTCCTCTTCATCTCGCTGAAATGATTCCTTTCTCTCATCCCAAACCATTCCCAACATCAGGCAAAGAACCTCAGAGAATCAAATTAATATAAACCAGTTGACAAATGACATGCAGTCTCTATGAATTTTGGACCACATTACACCAGAGGTGGGTTGGCAAAAGTATTTCTGCAACAACTTAGATAATCAAATATTTGTACAAAATTATAGTTTTACTTTGCAAAATGCACAGATTTGATTGATTTGTTAAATAAATTATGAATATGACACCTTGGAATTTATAATGTGCATTTATACTTTTCTCATTTCATAACAGAAAAAATTGTCTTGATTCATTAAGAAAATAATTTCCTTATTATTGGAAAATACAAAAATAAGCCACAGAAGTTCAGTATGTTAGCTGACTAAAGAATTTCACATAATGTAAACTACTGATTCCTCTCCAGTTGTGCAGAACAAAGATTTTTATTAATTTTCCCCTCTCAACAAAAGGCAATCTACCACCTCCATCAACCCTTCTAACTCTTAAAAATCCTGACTGAGCAACAGGTAAAAATTCCTCAGGTCTTGTTTATCCAAAACAAAGGGTTTTCATCTCATGCACTGAGGATTTCTGAGGACAATGTTGAATTTGGTGTGATATTGGAGAAGAAGCAACTATTAAAAGTTGTAGTTTTCATGGTTTGGTTTCCATGGTTTACATGGACTTTTAAAAAAGGAAAAGAACAGCAAAAAAATTCTGACCACCCCAACATTTAAAAAACAAACCTTAAACCAATAGGTCCAATACAAGTTTAAAAAACACAGTGGCTGCTATAAAGATATTCTTTTCATTCCAACCACGAGTGCAGTTAGTCACCCCAGACAGAGACTCTAATGTGAATTCATTACAGGCACTAGAAGGCAGTGAGCAGGATAAACTTTTCTTTATATAAGCTGGAGGAGCAATTTGTAGGCTGCCAGTTATAAATTAAACAGCGGACTCTGAACAGTTTAATACATTCAGTATTATACGTCAGTGGCAGGCTAATCAGTGTCAGTTCTTATGACACAACTGTCATAAGTCTGTCTGTGTTATTCTGCTGAGGCCCTTCAGAGAGTTTGAATCTTTATTTTTTTTAATTAATTTCAGTAGGTTCTTAGTGTACAGTACTGTGGTCAAATCATCAAACAGAAACCAAGTAGAGCAAAATCCATGAGACCAAAGTAATCACAAAGCAGCACAACGAAAAAAGCTAAATCAAAATAAATTCATTTTATTTTATTATAGGCTTATATCTTTTCATACCAGAAACTACTTGATCTACTAATTGGATTCTCTTAAAAGTCCCCAGGGTGCACTCAGAGCTTAGTAAAACTGCTGTCTCCTTTTATTCACCCAGGGCATGGAGTGAACTGCAGAATATCAACATCTTAGAAGCTCCTCACTTACTTGAAGGCCTTTAAAGGTCTTTTACAAACTGCCTGAAGGAAACATGTTGCTGATTTACATAATCCTTAACTGAGGTGGAACGGGTCATGGACATGGCTGATATGGCCTGTGAGTCTCTCTTACTTTACCCTTCACCATATATTGCTTTTATGCAGTGGTGGGTGCAGTACTGGCAATCTAGTAAAAGTACAGTTACCACTATGCAAAAAATGACTCAAGTAAAAGTGAATATAACCATTTGAAAAACTAACTATAGTAAAATACAAAACTGCTTGGTTAAGTTAATTACTTAAAGTACAGGTTGTGTATTGTTAAAGCCCAACATATAACCATAGAACAAATAAGTTAATGTCATCAGCGAAACATCACAGATTACCATTATGTGTGAGATATTAACATAGCCAACATTGGCTACAACTAAGTACTAATTACATTTTCACCTACAGTTTTTGCAACTCACTTCAGTGTGCTTGTGGAAGTTGGGAGAGGAGTTTTTATAAGCAAAGATCTCAGTGTTTTTGGAAGGAAGAGTGGACACTATATCATGTAACTGTTGTCCTTTTTAGATTAAGGTGAAAAAACAAAAAGAAGTGTGTCCAGTTGTGGCCAGGATTGTTGCTGGAATTTACCTTTTGCTTGAAGTTTTAGATTAGACTAGTTCTATATAACCTATTTGGAAGATGTAGCATATTAAAAATTAGATCACTTGCTCAGATGTTATTTAAGTACGCTTTTTAAAAAGAAACACTAAAAGTAACCCTTATCCCTGAGCCTTAAAAAAACAACTATTTTTATACTCATGTGCATAATTTGTGATGTTGCTTTCCATCTATGTTTTTATTAATTGAATGTGCTCTGACCATTTTATTTAATTTAAATGTTTAACTGCTTACGCTGCGTCTTGACCAGGACTCCATGGAAGAGATCCTATGTCTCGATGGGACCTTCCTGGCTAAATAAGTGACAAATAATAGAATTAAGCAAATTTACCTTTCAACTTATTAAAATCTTAAAAAAACAAACCAAAAAGCAACTATTATAACCTTTTTTTCTAAAAGCTGATTCCTTTATGCACCATTTTTTGGAGGGATAGCTTTTGCAGGTTTACCATCTATGTGAACATCCCATCACCAAAGATATTTGAACATCCAATAATAACTAGTCTCTGAGTAAATGAGGAAGTATAATTTTTGCTCTATTTTAGAGCAGATAAAAAAAAATCACCAATATGACTTCAACATCAGACAATCCCTTCTTTAATTTTGCATGTACTTTAAAATAAAGACATTGAAAAAACAAGTATTAAATGTTTCTAGTAATCAATACAGTGAATAATTTGTATTTGCATTTGTCAATTTTTACTTTCATATTTAATTATGGATGGATGCCTTCACAGACTTTCTTATGATCTCCAACGCAAATCCATTCTGGAGAGAGTTAAAATTTGATGCGCTGACATAGACAGGAAAAACAGGGATGAAATGAAAGAGAATGAGGAGAAAACCACTGGGAGAGAAGGAAAATCCAAAGAAAATTTTCTGAGGGGACGGACTTCAGTGAGAGATTGTGAAGTCTCGAACCAAATTAGAGTGAATGCAGATCCACTGTGATCACATTAACTTAATCTAAACCCACTCAGGCTGAATTTAATCTGACAAATTAAATCCAAAAACACAACACAACATTCCATAAAAATACAATAATTCTGTTAAAAACACAGAGCTGACTCAAGATTCACAATTTGAAAGCTCATCTTAGAATGTGCTCAACTGTCATGACAACAGCCAAAATGGTGGGTGTCATCTTCTCGTCTCATTCTGAGGCAAAACCACTCATGCGGTGTTATAAATAAAGGATTGGCGTTGGTATGGCAATGAGGTGCATTTGAGGAACTGCAGACTATTAGAAGCAGAGAGAAAGGAGGCTGCAACAGCAGGAGGCAGAGGAGGAGGAGGAGGACAGGCAGGGAATCAGAATAAGCTCTGAGAGCACCAGTAGCGGGCTCTGGCTCGACAGGGAGATGCCGTATCTCCTGCGTGGAGAGAAGGTTTAACTCTGAGTGGTCAGGAGGGGGAGAAGACCGAGCGGCGCTCCTCAAACCTCCACCTCCCACCCACATCTGAAGCTCCTGCTGAGCCACAAAGAGGATGTGAAAGGACTCTTGCATCAGCCTACAGACTTGGACTTAAGTGTTCACACACAACAGATGCTCTGAGCCAAACACGCGAACATGCATGCAGGCTACAGCTGACACGTTGAGAATATACAACAGACGGTTAACACACACGCACAGAGTGAGTCCTATACAAGCTGGTCCCCATTAGGCCATAACCCTTGAATTGACTCTGCCTCTGGGGCTTACACTCAGGCGTAACACCCCGGCTGGAGCAGTGGCCTGATTATGCTGTTTATTAGATTAGAGAGTTGTTCTAGGAACCATGCCAGCAGGGAGTCACTCCATAAAGACAAAAGGCAGTGCCTGCACATCCAGCGTAAACAGGAGGAGGAGGAAATTTATTCCATGAGTGAGGGAGTTAGAGCTAAAACAGACAACTAGTGAGCAGAAACACACAGAAAGGAGGAGGAGAAGCAGAGCAACACAACTGTTAAAGTGCAACTGTCTGTGCAATAAGAGGACACAGAGACACTCAGTGTGCGTTGATTTGTAAGTCGTGTGGGCTAAATAGAGGGCAAGGGAATAGTGTGATCATGCGATGAGAGTCCCTGCATTCAGAGGCCTTTTTCTGGTTATAATTAACAAGAAGAGAGCAGAAAGTGAAAGTAAAAGTGGAGATGGTCATCCATTCGGGCAGCATTTTATTGTCCTTTTGTGTTTCCATATTAAAGTAGACTTTGTTTCCTGCATCTCTGTGTTACAGCCAATTCAAGCAGCTTCCTCCAGTCCCATTAGAAATGACTCATAAAAATCTGTGTCAACTGCACAGAGGAATACTGAGAGCATAAGCAGATTTATTATCATAATACAGCGAGGTAACATTTATTATGAATGTGTGTGCTCGCTCGTATGCACACACACACACCAGAACATTTGATTATGTATTCATGTTCCCTACTGTAGGCAAATACAAAGATATAAACAATAAAAACTGGATTGTAGGCTCCATTTGAGGTGCCTTACTACTCACACAGGGTGTAAATCTGCTTGTAGATCAGGCAGAGGAAATGTGGAGAGGAAACATGAAGTCTCAGGTCATACAGGCTCATTTCCTATTCCTCAACCCTTTAACCTAACCTTAGGTATCACAACTAAGCACCCAACCCCAACTTAATTCTAATCTCAACCTTCAAACCAAGTATTAACCCTGAAATAGTCCTTTAAAGTTGTGAGGAGGATCAGAAACGTCCTCTCAATGCAGAACTGTCCACACAAAGCTGGTTTAAAGCTAAAATTGGTCTGCACATATTTATTATTTTACTGCATAGTTGTGTGCATCCTCTCCAACATAAGACAACGTTCCAAAGCCCTGAACCTTTGCCTTATGCCATGTTTCTGTTCCCAGTAATTAGCGTAATTATCAGTTTCCAACAAACATCTTCATGTCAACAACACAGAGGGAAAAACGACTGGGAAACTCTAAGTTTTCTGAAATATCAAGCCTGATAAAACACAAGTGCATGAACCATAAAAAGTAATAGGATGTTTCACATCAACTTTTGTTTACAATGTTTACTCAGATTTAACTGATGAACAGCTACACTCTAAATACACACTATCCTCAAACAACCAACTTCAATTTTCAGACGTGGGCCCTGTCAATTCACTTAAACAGACTCGAGTAATAAGAATAACTATGGCCTTGACTTCACCTGCTACCACACTTTGGGCACCTACAGGCCAAAAGACGTCTATGTGCACACAGGAACAGCAGGGATAAAAACTCATTTTCTCTTGAATTTGTAGCATGAAGCTGATGCTGATATCCAGAGAACGCAGGAGGCTAATTTAATTTATAGATCACCAGAAAAACCAAACAATGATCATGTAATTTTGCTACAAACACATACTTAACTATAATTAGCAAATAAAAATAAAGGGATTCAGTTCATCAAAAAGCAGCAGGGCACTGGTGGCACAGAGCCAACGCTGACACAGCGAAACCACAGATCAATAGAGCGGCCTCATGCCTGACTGTCAGAGTAAATGACCGGCTGATGGAGGAGGAGGACACAGAGTAGGGCTATCGAGACAGGATAATTACACAACCAGGGAGCAGCGTGGGTGACAAGAGGACACAGGAAGTGACAGATCGAGCTGGCCAAATGTAAAACTCAGTCAGTTCTTTTCACGTTGCTGTGCTGTGCTGTCTTCTCACTGACAACAACACCAGGAGAAAGCTTTGAAGAGAATCAACAAGTCTCCATGTCTGATTTAGGTCGTTCACTGATGGCTGGTGTGCAGTTTTGCAGATAAAATCGGCTTTAAAAAAATAACGTGCCACACTTATTCCATGTGTACTATAACTGATCAATACAGATACAGATACAGATCAATGCTTTCTGTTATTAGATATATATACAGTATGTGCCACAGTACTTTTAAAATGTGCTCAGCTGTTGTTTTTACACTGATGCCCTGGAGGACAAACTGTGGGAGCAGTCACAGAGGAGAAAATCTATTCTTCTGTTTTTGATTTTGTTTTTTTTTTTAGCATTTGGGTTTGAATCTAGTGCATCTGCAGATAGAAACTCCCTGCTGTCTCTCTTTAATGATTATCTTAGCAGACTTGGCACTCGTTACAACCACAAACACAGTAATTTTAACCTGCCGTGGTTGATTTTTGGGTGATGTGCAAACACAGCAACCTAATAAAGTTGCAGACTTTTAAATAATTTTCTACTTGCACATGCAGTGGAAACAGAGTAAGATCAAAATCATCTGGAGTCAACTGCTCTTTTATCCCTGTTCTGCTCCACCACCTCCAGGGAAAATATCTGACTCTTTATCCATTAAATGCTCCACTTTGTTCCTCAGCAGGTCTCAAACTGGGTCTGCCAGCTGTTTGATGATGTGCAGATAGTGTATTGGAAACCAAAAAACCAAGTGCAGCTTTAAAGCCTCAACTGCCTTCAATTTAAACTATCATAGTCTGTTTCCAGGTCCTGAAATTTGTTGCCAGCTAATTCACAGTTTTAGCAATTTAAATAAGTCAGGTGTTGTGCTCATTAATGGGTTTTTCCCAATTGGATAAACAATTTTGCAAAAAATGTCTTTGCAGGTAGAATTAAAAAAGGGGGCCTCACCTTCATGCTACAGAGTCAGAAAAATGGAAACAGAGAAATCTGGGACAAGAAGCACTGACTCTTAAATCTGTATATCACTTCATTCAGTGTAATAAATGTTGCTGATGGCTCTCATCTGGGGTTCCCTTCCTTCTTTTCTCAGGCAGTGTGGCTGGTGTGGTTGGATGCCCAAAGGTGTCATGGACAGTGATCACGTCTCTTAATTAAAAACCCTGCATTTTATCTTCATTAGTATATTTCTTTCATAGGCAATGAAGCCAAAAACATTTAGATTAAATAATGTAGTAATTATAAAGGAGCTACTGGTTGCTGCATCTGTGCTGTTGTTGCCATAAACGTAATGACAGATGGAAAAATTAGGTGAGACAAAAAGGCAGCTTTGTATGATTATCAGGCTGAAAACTTATTAATGGCACCAGAATTTTAAATTCAGCTCAAACTTCTTCCCAACAAAATTTAAGAGGTGAAATTGCTAATTGTTAACTGCCAACATGCGATGTGACTGTGTGATGAACTCTCTTGTGTTTTCCTTCAGCCTTTTAGATGTGATTTTTTATTTGATTTTGTTAGAATTAATGTTAGTTCCTGAAGCACAGATCTTTTACATTCCAGTGGAAAAACAGCTCTGGCAGAGGTTAACAGGAAGGTTCCTGCAGACGTGCCGGCAGTGAGCAGGGTTCAGCAGATACATGAAGAAGAACAATGTGTGTGGGAGAAGTGATGAAGCACCACCACCTCAGCAGCAGCACACAGTCAGAGTGCGTGCATGTGCAACAATTTCCCTTTCCTAACAATCCTCCTAAGTGTCCTCCCCCTTTAATCATCTTCTTTCTCTTCCTCCCTGTCCATCATTCTCTTGCCTCCTTCTCTCTCGCTCTCCGTCCTCCAGACTTCAGCTCCACTGTAGCGGCTGGCCCACACAACATGGACTCAGTTATCTTTGTCTCGCTCTCCCTCTTCACGCCTTTACTTTGTCCTTTTTTTCCCCTCATCCCACTATGCTTCCTCAAGAGCACATCGACATCTATTTCTCCAACCACCAACCGTGTCTGCCTTATAACCCTGTGAAACTATATTCTGCCGTATTCTCATCCCAAATTTTGTCCGTCTTTTGCTCTTCCTCCCATTTTCCTCTGGCTTTCTTTCATCTCTCTCTGCTCTTTGCCTCCCTCACATCTCTCTGACCTTTCACAGGGGAATCATCAAATTGATGGCATTTAAACCCGCCTAAATACAAATTTACAAACGGCCACACCGTGAAAGGTTAAATAATGACTTATAATGCGATAATAGCATGTCTTAACACATATCAATGATAATCAATTTCAAGCCAGATTTCAAATGTCTGCAGCTGCCAATTGCCTCTGAGATAACTCTTTCTGCCATAGGGACTGAGATGACTGACCTTTGAGATTAAATAGTGGATGCTTACTTCCATTTGGGCCTGTTAGCACACAGTTGGCCGATGAGTAAGGATATGAATACAAAAATTACATGCTGTTGAGGATTTTCATACTCTAACTTTGTTGCCATGGGCATGTGTGAAGGCAGCGGCAGGTGGTCTGCCACTGTTCAGTGTTGCAGGAGTGGGTGAGAAAATGTCATAAAGCTTCAGCTGAACTTTAATAACAGATCACAGGCAGAGAGAAAAAAAAGACACACTGTCACCACTTATCCAATGGCTTTTCCAGACCCCTGTCCCTTCTCCTTCTCATCATGTTGAAAACATGCAGAAGATCTCTGTCTGAAAGGACCTGACAATGAAGGATTATGACAGCACCAATGCAGCACTAACACAATCACACTGTAGATTTGGGGAAAATGTAATCTATGGCAGAATGGCAGGATATGAAGAGAAAGAGTCATGGCTTAAGAGGGAGAGATGGAAAAGATTAGGAAAAAAAGTCCAGAGAATAGCAATGAAAAATATTTTTTAAAAAAAGAGGAAAAAACAAGGTGGGAAAAGAAGTATGTGCTGTTTGCATCAGTGGCAGTGAAAAGTTTTGTTGGATCAGAGGATCAGATCAGAAAACCATTACAATATAAATGTCATTATTGAGGGCAACTAACGGCAAATAATGCATTTCATTGTTTTCTTTACAAGATTTGTTACAGTGCCTGTTCAGCCTTGTGATGGTGAGATTAAAAATGTTTTTCATCATTATTAACAATGACATCATCCAACAAAGACAGGCAGAGCTACCAAGAGCTGAATAAGTTCAATAACAGTTCACAGCCATGTTCTCCAAAAAGTATCCCTAATAAAAAAAACATTATCTGGTGAAAAAAAAGATGATGTGAAAAGGGAAGTTAGCATATTGCAAAACAGATTAAAGCATTAAAGCAGCAGCGGAGATGACCTGAGGCTAATTCTCCCACAGCAGATGTGAAAGGTTTGATTACAGAATCATCGTCTGTATTTATTATTAGGATCTCTATTAGCTGACGCCTCAAGAGCTGCTACTCCTTGTGAGAAATACGAGAAGAAGCGACAAGATTTTACCCACAAAAGCCATCAGCAGATACTGACGTAGAGCAAAAAAAAAATCGTATGAGCTCCTATTTCACACTTTGCTGGTATGCATGAGGATGACAGGACGATCCAGTGAAGTGTCCATTCACACATTTCAAAAAAATACCTTTTAGCGGCAGACAAATATCGGATATCATCAAAACTGTCGCCTCATTTGCAAAGACAGACAAGTCCCTGGTGAAATGCCAGATCGGTCACACTCATTTCATGGCTCATTAATGCAATTATGCAGCCTCTATGTGTTGATGAATAATGTGTTTTCGAGCGTGTATGCTTTTCTCACAGTGAACAATGACAATATAGGATAACAATGCATTTTGCTGCTACTTTATGCCCTTCCCCCCCTGACTTTAAGGATAAAGGCTCATCTGTGGAGCCCAACCAGAGAGCTGCTGGCTCTCACCTCACAGATCTGAGCATTTACAGAGGCTCAAAGCTTTGAGAGAGGACAAATAAAACCTCTGACCCTCTACAATCAGTGTTCAGTTCAACAGCAACCAAAATGGCTTTTCTGCTCACTGTTTGTGTCACTGACATGGTCTAAAAGTCAAGATTAGGTCAAGGACGGAACAAAAGAAGTAAGGACGTGGGAGAAAGAGGGATAAAATGGCGATAAATGTGAGCCAAGAAAAAAAGAAAAGGGATAATGAAAAGAAACAAGAGAGTCAAAGACACACACATCCTCTCAGTCTGTGCTCCACGTTCATCCTATTAGCTAATGTGTCACTCCAACGCCAAACGGGCAGTGACACTCAGCAGCCCCGCCAAACACACTGACAAAGAGTGGCCTGAACCAGTACTAACACTGACTAACAGGACTGCACAGAGGAGACAGAAGGAGGAAAGGAAAGGAACAGAAGACGAATGTAGGAGAGGACAGGGAGTCATCTGATAAATCACTGAGAGAGCAAAGAGCCATAATGGAGGAACTCATCATTGCCAACAGGATGAAATAAGGGAGAGGGTTATTATTAAAAAGAGATGAAAATCGGAAAAGAGGAAGATATGGTCAATCAAACGAAGAGACGGAGGGGGAAAAAAAGACAGAGGTGATAAAACGTCAGGGAAAAATGAGCAGATAAACAATCACATTTGATTGATAACAGTCCCTGTGGTGTGTGAAATCTGTAATAACCTCATCAGCATGTTTTTCTCCCGGTAGGTTTGAGGTAGGCTGACAAACGCATCTTATCTGGGCCATCTGTCAGCAAATCACCGCTTGGCCAACTGGGAGTGATGGGACGAGGCGAGGGGAAGGGAGAGGCCATGTGGCCATTTCAGTTATTGAGACTGTCACTTTTTAAGCCGCAAAGCTAATGAGCTACTCGAAGGCAGGTGTTGAGCTCATAAAGTAGCTTTATGTGCATATGGGCGACGCTGGAGCAGAACCTGCACCTTCACACACACATATGAGCAAAACTCAATTTCCTGCCAAAATGACACACAAGCACATGGGTGAGTAAACTCCAACGTGACTCCACAAAAACACACATAAACACAGAAGCTACAAAATCTGCAAAGCTCTGTTCTTCTTTTGGCAGCTTCAGTACTTGGTTTGTAAGGAAAAGTTAGCGCATGTGTATCAAATACTATTTAAATATAATTATTTCCACCATTCAACCAATCGGCAAAACACAGCACAGGACTCGTATCTTCACATTAAGCGAAAAATTAAGGGAAAGAAAAATTCACAACAATATTTAACTCAAGGAACAACTAAAGTAAGTAAAAACTAAATGGAAATATGAAAAAAAAGCCCATCAAAGCAACAGTCTGTAATGCAGATCAGTATCAGCAGCAATATCAGCCAGATGTTACAATCCACAATAAATTCATGTAAATTTCAATGCTTCCACCATCATTAGACACAGCAGGCTGCAGAGTGCTGGCTTCAGCAGATGTCTTGAACTGCAGAATGAGGAGAGAAATGGTTCATGCTGTAGAAAAGAGTCTGGATGCAGCACACTGAGAGTTGAAACATTAATCTTGAACTCTCTGATTTTTTTTTCTTGCCTATAACAAATTCATGGAGGTCTCTGAGCTGTTTTTAGTTTGGCGTCTCACAAGAGACCAGTTCATTTAGGGAGATCATACCAGGAAGGAACTGTTTCCCTGGCAACAGAGCTCCCAGGGTCATGGGACACCTTCACCCTCCACCACCAACAAGTTGACGACTATTGGACAGACCGCTGTGGGGCAGCTGTGGCTCAGAGGGTGCAGTGAGTCGTCCGTTTTTCAGAGGCTGGTGGCTCCTTCTCCAGCTCCTCCACGCTGAAGTGCCCTTTAGCAAGATACTGAACCCTGAATCGACTGTTTCTGATGAGCAGGTTGGCACTTTGAATGGAAGTCCCTGATAGGAAAGTTGACATGGATTGTTGAGATCTTAAGAAAAGCTCTATATAAAGAGATGGATGAAACAAATCTGCAACTGAAGAGTCTGTTTACTACAAAACCATAAATACTTGTGCAAACCTTTTTTAAATTTTATTTATCAAATTAAAAAAATGCAACTGTACAAACTCTGAATTCAACATTTTCTATATAACCAAACTAAGACTAACTTTAGCTTAGCTGCCTCGATGACCCAATGCAAAGCACACTCAATCAAAACTCATAAGAGACAAAATAAAACTGTGCAAAACCAACTCAGGTTTATCCAACAATCACAAACTCTTGTTTAGTCTGAATAAATCCTTAAAATATTCTGACTTTACACATGTTTTCTCTGCTGCCTCTTTTAGTCACAAAAAACGAGATGTCTGAAGATGTGATCCTGGGTCCCAGTTGTAAGAACTTGTTATGGGTAATTTTTACTACTATTTGAAACAATTCATTTAAATAAATGACAAATGAATCAATACTGAAAAATAATCGTTTGTTGCAACCTACATCTATTCAGAGCTTTTATACAATCACACATGAATCTTTCTCTGTGCTGTTGTAATATGCTGCCAAGACCCACTGAGGCATCTAGATGAGATTCAAGAAGCTGTGTTAACTTGAGGCTAAAAATGGAAAACAATATTAATCTAGTGCTGATGGGAAATAACAGTCTGTGAGTTGCAATTTACTTCAATTTTATTTGGTCCGGATTGCCTGAAATTGGTCTGGCTGGAGCTGCACCGTGCAGCAGCCAATTCTCAGACATGAAAGATATGATCAAGAATAATAAAAGAAAACAGAATGAGCAGCAGACAGACAATTTTTGACGACCCTGAACGGCTCGACAGAATAATGGCTGACATATTTCACTGAAACCGGCGGGGAAGATTGAGGTGATGTCTCTGTCTCTGTCAGTTGTACAACTGCTTCCTTCCAGCACTGCCAGGAGGCAGCATGGCAGGCTGGAGACACGCCTCTCTAAAATTTAAACTCAAACTCACACACACACACATGCACACACGCACGCACGCACGCACACACACAGTTTGCAGGGCTGGATTGTCTCCCTTGAGGCCAATTCATATAGCTGGATCTCCACTGAAAGCTGAGGAGCCTAAATTGTTTTCCCATCTCACTCCTCAACTTAACTGCCAACCAAGATCTGACAATGGCCAATTTACCACCACTACACCAACTCTCTCTCTCTCTCTCACACTCACACAAACTCATACACACACACACACACACACACACACACACACTCACACTCACACACACACAGGTTTATACAACTGTACTTGTGAGGACACCTATTGACATAATGCATTTCTTAGCCCCTAACCTTAACCATAAAACTAATGCACAACCCTTACACTGACTCAAACCTAAACCTAACCCTAACCCTAAAGTTTCAGCCCTCAAATAGCCCTTTCAAGGCCTGTGAGAAAGTGAGGAGAGGCCAAAATGTCCACACTTTCCAAAAAATGTCCTCACTTTCATGGTGTACTCAAATGACAAAAAGTGGTCCTCACAAAGATAGCTGGACAAGGACACAAACACACACACACACACACACACACACACACACAGATACAGAAGCCAATATGAAGCTCAAAAGCAGCATTCCTATGGAGGATAATCAGGCATGCGTCCTCTGGGTCTCATTTTATCCCCCTAAATTAATGAGCAAATGGCTGTGGGCAACAGTAACAGGGTAAAACTGGGCATAGAAGGTGTATATGTGTGGATACTACAACTGTCAGGAGATCATTCATAAATGCATTCATAGATTTGAAGGTTTTATTGTCAGGATTAGAGGTTGTAGTGTGGAGGATTGAGGATGTGCAAAAACACAAAGCATTGTGTTCGACGTGGGTGGTTAAAATATTTTTTTGTTGTTGTTGTTAAGACCGCCGGTGACGCGCAGAAGGCGGACATTTAACAGGTGAAATGGGCGAGCTGGGACCAATTTCCTTTTCTCAATCACACACCCATTCGCCAGCTTGATCAAACCACACACACGCACACGCACACACATACAAACGCACTGATAATTTACCAGTGATATTTCAATATAGGCTTCATTACTTGCAATGTAACTCTTATATTATTATATCACAGAAAATAACACATGAAACCCCGATTATTAAATAAATGAGCCTATCGAGACAGTACAAAGTCTATCCTATAAACTCCCTCTTGAGTCCCGGACACATCCTTAATAACCTCTGAATTGCCTGAGAAATATAAGTAGAAAGATCAGAGTGATTTTGATTTGTTTTGATAATGAGGATTTGAATGACTTTTACTCAAATCAAACACCTGAAATCATTGTTTTTAGTCAGGTTTTAACCTGATTGAAACACTCTCTAAAGCTCGTTCACAAAATGCGCCTGCTTTCTCAAATAGAGCGCAAAATCTCAGCCTTCATCAGACCTCAGAGAGAGACACAACTGTTGCTCAATCAGCGCACCCAGCTCAGAGCATCTCTGCTCTCTGTATGCGCTTTTCCATCATTCAAAAAGCCTCCATTGACAGAACAGGTGGATGCTGGCCATTCGAAAGAGCCAAACAGTAACTTACATGTTTAAGTTCTTGCATGCGGTCCTTCATGGTTCCGGTAAATCACTCTTATTCCGTCAGTTTCCGATGTCTTCTGGCTGTGTGAGACGATGGAGCGGCGGGGCGGAGCCCGACAGGTTGATGTGAGACCGACCGGGGTGAGGATGCGCGTGTGACGGCGGCGAGAGGCGATGATTTCCCCGCTTTGGAACCTGGGATGGTGGGACCACTTTACGAAGCTGGGTGACGCGCACTAAAAAGGTGAGGTGAGGCCTTCCGCCGTTAACCCATTACACACCATCAACTTCCTCTTCACTCTACACTAATTTTTTTTAAAAAAAAATAAACCTCCGCTCAAAGTTTCTTTTTTTTGTTCCGGTAAAGTCAGTTTGGCGGATTGACGGCAGGACTGACAGGAAATGACCGCCTCACTCTGTGTGGCTGACTGGTGAAATTGTGCGGATTTGGTTATCGATTGAGCAGGTTGAGATAACGCCCAGGTTCTTTCCATTGTGCCCAGGAGCACAGCGCCCTCTGTCTGTCATACGTGATGCAGACCTTTATGGAAACAGCAAAACGATTCAAATCACTGACAGAAAAAAACGACACAAGCGCCTGAAACATTAATTTGGCATTTCTGCAAAATTAAGTCGTTTACTTACTCTCACATTTATCCTTTCATGTTGTGTCTCTTTTTGTTTTAGGCGACATTTTTATTTCTGCATTATGAGGAGGCACATAATATCACAATAGTATGAGTATCACGTAACACAACAGGTCTTTTGAGTACATCTATTGACATTAATGATCCACACAAACATCATAAACCAAAATTAAAATGATTTTATTTTAATTAAAATTTGTTCAATTTCCACTTTCTGAGCAATGTTACTTTCCTTCATGCCGACTCTTCTTTTTCTAATCAAGTTAATGAACTGCCTGTAAGTTTTTTCAAGATTATTATACAATTCTGAATATGTACTGCGCTTGTACTGTGTGTATTTTGCATTGCCCATCATAGAGTGGTTTTTGTAAAAAGATATTGTGAGACTGTGCCATTTTCACAAATGTATGGAGGTTTTTTGTTCAATTTCTTCCATATTTTTAAAATAAACAGCAAACACTGCACAAATCTCTATTCTTGTAGATTTTTAATTGAGAAAATTCTGCAGATCAAACAAACAGCTGATCAGAGACATTAGATGTGACATAATTTATAAAAATCTGTTTGTGATGTCCACTCTGTCTCCACTGTTTTGGATCACCAGTGAGACAGTACAGATGTCTGTCCTCTGGCTGATATGAACATGAGGAGTTCAACCTCACTTCCATAAATGAGAAACAAATTGCCAAACATTGCACCAAATACAAAAATGATCAGCTATGATAGCCTTTTACTCTTTCATCTCATCTGCATGAGTTCAGGGGATGAAAATTGAGCTCAGCTCAGGAGGTGATTGTGTGCACGGTGCTACAAATGAGAGCTAATGAAGGCACAGCTGCACAAGTCAGGGCTAAAAATGAGGTCTTCTCTGACGTCCAGTGTACTTTGTGTCTGCTCGAACCTCCCTGCAGGACAACAGACACACAGCAGAGAGGGGAGAGGCATCAGTAAGTGTCAGACAGTACGGCTTTGAATATATATATCATGAATATTTCAGCACAAAAGATCATCATGAGTAAAAACACAGTCGGGTACATACCGTCCCTGTCTTCTCCTCCTCTCCTTCTTCTCAAGAATCCAATCTCGTCCTTTCTTCCCTGATTTCCCCTTCATGTTCTTGAACCGGCATCTGCGTTTAGAAGAAAATGTGGCTGATTAATTTATTTAAAGTACACCTCGTCCAGCATCCTAAACTATGCCTCTGGTGCAAAATGTTTCACACATACAGCCTCTTTGTGAACGCCAGTATGTAAAAGGGAGGAAAAGCTGTCTGACAGGGTTTTAAATCAGACAGGACAACAACCCTTTTGGTTTTCTTTTGGTCTTTCAGCTTCATCAGAGCAGGTACGACTTAACCTGCACTTATCATGGCCAAGACCTGCTCACTATCCTAATGGAAAATACTCAACTGGAATTTTTAAACTGCTGTTTCCAAACAGAAAACATCCCCATCAGAGGTCTGCAGCTAATGATTTCTTTTTTCTTTTTTTTGTCTTAAGGTTAAGCTGTCAATTATTTTCTTGATTAATTATATGTGGAAAATGTCAATCACAATTCCCCAGGGCCCAATGTTTCACAAAGCCCAGTGTTTAAATGACTTGTTTTGTTCAGCTAACTCATAAGATGCTCATTCTGCTATCACAGAAGCGAAGAAAAGCAGCAGGTCATCACAATTAAAAAGCTAAAACCAGCATATGTTTTTTTGTAAAAAAAAAGAAAACTTGAATTTAACAATAAACTAAAAAATTTAAAATGTGTGACTATTAAAGTCAAATTCATATGGGGTATCTACATAATGTTTTGCATGTAACTTTTTCAGTTCAGCAGTCAAAAAAGATCAGCAGGTAGCATGTTAAGAAAAACAACAAGTCAACACAAATATTGAACAATTTTCATCCGATGCTCAAATGGCCTCAGGCTGCATCGCATCATAAATATTCAATCTCATAAAACAAACCAACAAACTTATAAATCAGAGGAACTCTGAACCAAACTCTCCTACTCCCAAATATGTAAACACATTAATCAAGCTACCACAGTGGTCTTATTTCTCAGGGGGAGCAGTGTGTGCCTGCTGTAAATATCTTTACCTTTGTCCTGAGAACTGAACCTGGTTTGAAACAGCTCTGTCTGAAGTCTCTGATCCTAATCCCTGAAATATACAAAGAGAGATTAGATTAATCATAATGTAACATAAATTAAATGGAGATTTCACAAATATCCACCAATGCCAACTTCTTTAAGTCTTACTTTGGGAAGGACTCCTGTTGCTCCGGCAAACAGACACAAGAAGAACCTGGAAACAAACAAGATGTGCAGATGTGCATTTTTATGTGAAATAATTCATGGGGTTAATGTGACAAGCAGTTGAGTCAATATGAATCTCATCCTGTTCTAATTAGCCTTGTGTTGCCAGTGTGCAGCTGCTAATTTCACAGGCTATTAAGACAGAATCAATTCTGATAGATACTGACTTTTTAGCCTTGCTGCTGTTGGGGTAATCCACCACCATGCCTCCACTGAAGCCTGCCCTCATGGCCTGCGTCGTGATCAGCTCAAGCTTTGGAGAGGGAGGGAGAAGATCGAAAATGAGCAAAAGAATCTGGAGATAACCGACTTAGAATCTGCATTCATCATTTACATTTTTAAATCACCTGTTCTGAGTTCTCTGGATAAAGCTGGAAAACTGCACGAGAGCCTCTTGACTGAAAGACACAGAGCAAGGAAAGGTCAAATGACAAAATCATCACATATGTAATCTGGACGTATAAATTTTGTTGAAGAAGTCAATGAAAGAGATGAAAGCTCACCAGTGAAGAGTACAGAGTACTGAAAAAGGTGTAGAGTCTCTTTGGAGGACTGTGTGTCCTCTTGTCGGCATTACAGAGCCACTGCAGGGCAGAGATACTGAGGGAAATGACACAAAAGGTAAAAGGAAAACAGAGTCATAAATTATTCAAAATTCATGACAAAGATATCTTTGCTTTTCAACATGATCATGCTTTGTTCTTCACCTGATGCAGCCATCAAAGGTGCCCGGTCGGAAAGGCATCCCCTGTCCCATGTCACCTACTAAAAGGTCTCCCTCTACTTCCCTTTCCAGTGCAACGTCTGTCACAGGAAAGACACATGAAAAGAAAAATGAGGGAATTAAAAAATACAATATATGATATTGTAATTTTGTGCAACATTTGAAGGTCCAGTGTGCAGGATTTGGTGGCATCTCACTAACCTTCACATGAACTGTTTTTTGTAAAATGCCCATTTAAGATGACTACTGCTCACTACTTCAACTTTACGTTCCATTAGCAGTTTTGGCATTTTAGAAATACACTATTACACAGGAGTTTGGAAAATAAAAATTATTATTGTTTTCACGCAGTACTGACATGAAGGATTTAAAAAAAATTATCACAAGTGATTCCAATATGACAAAAGAGCAGAGAGACATAACTCTTCATTTCTCTGAGCAGTTTTTCTCAAATCATTTCAGACAGTTATATCATTTAACACTAAAGACAACGAAAAGACAACATTTAAACTGTTTCACATTAAGAAAATAACAGATGATGGTTGACATAATATTAAAATATTAATATCATATTGCTACATCATCCAGCTGTAGCTTCTTGTTTAAATTCAGCAGAGTCAGACTGACCCAGCATTGCAGTGCTGATATCAATTCCAACCCAGTAGTGTCCCTCCTCTGACAGGTAATCTCCACTGAGACCAGAGCCGCACCTGAGAGACAGACAGTCACCTGAGTCCTTCACATCACAAACACACAAGGTTAATGTGTTACTGTGACTCTTAAAATGATTGTTATGATGAGTTAAAACTTAGAGAGAGTAAGAAAACTAAATGGTACTGTCATGTTGCTGCAATGGTTTACAGATTTTTACAAAACTCCAGGACTTGAAGATAATTGTTTTTTCATCCACAAATTCAAGAACATTCAGAATGGTAGAAATGGATAACTAATATGGTAAAATGCAGCAAAAGTCAAAGTTTGATGTGTAAACATGTCAAAATATGTCTTTAATGATGCAAAAATACACAATTTACATTATAAATCATATTTAGCCAATGCTTAGTCTAACTATAACCTTACTGAAAACAGTGACAGGCTCTCTCTTACTCAAATTTTTGGCTTTAATCAAGTTAATGGTGCAACACTGCATGTAAACATAGTCAGCGTGACACACTCACCCCACATCCAGCAGGAAGCATGGCTGTCCCTCTGGCAGGTTCAAGAGCTCCACAGCTCTCTCTGACATCTGAGTCTGGATCTCAATCATTCGAGAGCTGTGAAACAAAACAAATCACATAGAATTCAGTCACACTTCATACACACTTTCTGGCAATGAAAGACATTTATACACAAATAAAGTTTAAATGTTTAAACATGAAAAACTGCCATTAACTACCACAAAACTGCAGCAGTCTCTTTTACCATCAATCTACTAAAAGTTGACAGATGAAACAGGAGACTCTGGATATTTTTTTCTTTTTATCTATATTATATTAAATGAAACCAAAAACAGAATTAAATATAAATTATACCTTTCAAGTGTTGATGTTCAAGGTACATTTAGCTGTCATTTTACAGCACAGGGCAGCACAACAAAACCCAACTCCATGCAATTTTATCCTAAGTTAGAATTTTTTTTTCATAGTGGTTAATGATCTCATCATTAATGATCTCACTTTAAAGAAAAAAGTAAATTTGTACTGTTAGAAATGTTGTGGTATATTTGAATGTAGTGACTTGATGACCATGTCTGCGGGCTTGTTATGGACTTTCCTTGTGACAAGTCATGAAGTTCTGCACAAACAGCAGCCAGACTCACTTCTGAGAGTATTTCTTTGCCTCCTCTTCATTGTAGAACTGCAGGGATGGGAGTAAATTAAATAACACAACAATAAAACAGTTCACAACATTGTAAGCTGACTTCACAGTGCCATTAGGAATTATTATTACAACAAACTTCAATATGTTACGTAAGAGACAGAAACCTGTTAATGGAGCTAAATCTGCTATTTACAAAGAAAACATTAGTAGCTAGACTATCGCCTAGTCAAGACCGGTGATATACAATTTCAATGGGTCGTCGAAGGGACTTTTAAAGACCCCGATGGCTCCTGCTGCAACAGAGAGGACTAACGTTATCGTTAGCCTTGCAGCTAAAACTGTATGAAACCGCGTCACTGACCACATCTGGCGGAGCTGAGTGCTCGGGCCGTCGACAGCTGGAGGCCATTGTTGTCACTGTGTCTCTGTGAGTGTCTGAAGACGAACAGATGACTTGTATGATCAGCTCATCAACAAGCTAACAAGTGTTGTGGAAGCAGACAGTCCACATGTGAGGGACAATGACGTCACACGCAAGCGACGCAAGTACTTCTTCGTCGAGTTAAAAAAAAAGGATCAGCTCAAATACACCCTTATTTCGCCGCCTACCGCGACTTAATGTGGATGGTGATTTTATATTTTTTTATTGGAATATTCTCTCCCTCGTTAAGATCTAAACATGTATTTAACATCTGTACTTCATAAATCTGAACATTTTAATTTGTGCAACTGAAATCCGTTTACATAATCTCCAAACATAAAAGTAAAAATTCAAATAATTTTTGAAAGGTTGTATGATTTAAATCTGCATTTGTGTTAAGCCTATAACCTTAGTACATAGGGCTAGAGTAAAAACCATCATTTGTTTCACGTGTTAAAATAAAAAAAAATATAAGTTTGCCATACAGTCTCTCCAAAAAGCTGAAATGACACACACTAAAAATAATAATAATTATAATAACAACTTCAAGTTAACCTATTTTGAAACAAAGGGGAATACAACTGTAGTTATACTTTGATGTTTTTGATTTCTTCTTTTTTTTCGAAAAATGCTCACAAGGATATAATTTCTATGATTTTTACCGTGTGTGCTGATTTATAGAGGCGTATTACACAACTTACCACCTCCCCGTTTTCTGCAAAATGATTGGTCGGGTGCGATAAGAACTTCCTGTAAACACTTACTCTTATTGGCTCATTGTTGTCGACGTAACCGGACGCTGCAGTTTTTTTCCGGCATCTTCATCGTCCGGTTTTCGAAAAAATGGCAGAGGTCGGGCAGCGGCTGAGAAGCGGTGCTTGTCGGTTGTCCGCCCTCAGACACAGCCAGGGTCGACCGGTGTGCACCGGAGAAAACACGGGCTCTCTGCTAGTGAATGGCTCCTTCACTGACAGTCGGTTAAAAGATGATTCAACCCAAGATCAACATGAAGGTCAGTCAGTGACTAGGAAGAGAGCAACACAACGCAAATCGGGGAAACTTTCCAGTGTGAGAACAAGTGAAAGTGAACAGGAAAATGAGACTGGCACACATTTGGAGCTGGATTCCTTCCATCACATCAGATTTGTTCAAACCCATGAAAACCTGCAAGCTTTAAAAGCAGTCCTGTTCCTCTCAGCGAGACTGCAGCCTCATTGTAAGGAGAAGCTGCTGCTGGGTAGGATGACAGCCTGGACCAGAGGAGCTGTTTCCATCTGCCCTGACACCTTCAGGTCCCCTGAGCAGCTCAGAGCTTTCTGTTCTGTCATCCTTATTCTGGCAGAGCAGGTGTCAGAGGGACCAGGATGTAAACAGAGACTGAGGCATCAAAAACTACATTATGACAACCTACATACATCTACAACTAGCAGAAACTACAGCTGGAGGAGTGATGGCGGCTCAAAAGACACTCCTCTGCTGTACAGAAGTAAAACAGCCTATTACGACACCCTCAAAGTAACCCCTGCTGCCACACAGTCCCAGATTAAAACAGCTTATTACAAACAGTCCTTCATTTACCATCCTGACAAAAATCCCGGGAGCAAGGAGGCCACTCAACGCTTCTCTGAGATCAGCGAGGCCTACACTGTGCTGGGTAACAAGATTCTGAGGAGGAAGTACGACCGTGGTATCCTGAGCCAATCAGATCTTCAAACTGCAGGGAGACCATCCTCCAAAGAGTCCACGAGCAGATCCACAGGTTCCCCTCAGCAACAGCATCAATACAGAGCCAGGAAGTTCTCCCAGACCGGAGGGAAGATCATGTTTGATTTTGACGCCTTTTATCGGGCTCACTATGGGGAGCAGCTGCAGAGGGAGAAGTACATGAGGGCCAGAAAGGAGCAGCAGGAGAAATTAAGAAAGAAGCAGGAGAGTGTAATAGGGGTTAATGTTGTGGTAGCACTGGCCATGGCAGGCTTAATGTTATTCAGTGTCAGCAGGCTCTGAAGTAGAAGCACCAAGTGAACGAGGAGGTGGGGGTGCTACCTCAGGTTGTCTTTTTTTTGCGAGTGTTGCACAATTTCTGCATTTCTTCATGTGTCGGACATGAAAAGCATGAACTGATGTCATTTAGAGGCTGGTGACCTGAAAACCACATTGCAGGATTTTTAATTACTTCAAGAATGTCAAAAGCACCTTGTTTCCAGATGATATCACATTAAATAGCTCTCTGTCATTTTTTTGTCCACAAAATTTGTTTCATACCAGGACAGTCTTGTTTATGCTTACCTGCCCAGTTGTTGCAAACTTTGCAGGATCATACTCATGTAGGCGTGTCACTGCAGGTTTAGTTTCTTTACCATCAACAAGTGTTCAACCAGTTGTGAAGCATCTGTGTAAAAGCTTATTTATTTACATGTTATAAGTATTAACAAGTGTGATGCCTCAATAAATTTTGTTTAGCCAGGTACTGCACAAAAATAGATAACTTAAACATCTACTGCTGAGCAACGCACAATTACTTTTCCTTTTCCTTCTGGTATGTAGGTGATAACTTTTACGTAAACAGCTTTAAGACGATTTGTTATTAGGAGATCAGTCCACATTTTGACACCTTCTACCAGGGGTTTAGGTGTGTATATGTGTATGTACTGTACAGATAAAGTGCCTCATTATGTTAAATCCTCTATTTCGCGCATCATGAGCTGAAATAATAAAATCTAACAAAATCGTTTCGTCTTCAGTGTTCTAAGATGTGACCTCTAGGGGGCATCTGAATACATCAAAATGATCTGGTTTGTAGCTGGAGGCCTTACAGGGTCACTGAGTTTAAACTCTGTGTGGGACGACGATATTAATTCATGTTAGGATGTTTCAGCAAGCTGAGAGTTGCTGCTGTTGACAGCATGACTGTTTATTTTACTTTATTTAGTTCCCTGAAGATTCAACATATTCTAAACATCAAACCTAATGAGGTAAATGTCTGGGATTATGTAATCAGTTTAAACAAACTCAAGTGTCATTTTGAGTCAAACCCTTTAAACTATGATCTCATTGGCTGTCATATAAATGCATAAATAATACTGAATGTATAAATAATACTGAATGTGTAACAGCTCAAAGTGTGTTTGCATTCAGGCCTGATCACAGAAATTTAATAGAAACTAAAACAGAAGAAAATCTGTTGGATGTAACGTTTCTAACTTCTGTTGTTAATATAGATGAATTGATTAGGGTGAGAGAGTTTTATCTTCACAAAGTGGGGCCCCATCACCTCAAATACTTTATCAGGTTATGATTTGAAAAACTCTCTTAGCCTTTAATTTCAAACAGTTTGGTCTGAACCTCAGATTGACATTTACAAATGAAAAACTGCAGAAAATGCACCATAGTTCGTTCACATTTTATTCACAGAAATATAAAGTAGTATGTCAAGTACAACACTTTGTACAAAATTGCACAGACTCTTCAAAACTCAGTCAGACAACAGAAAATTTTGCTTCAAGAAGTGTTAAGAAAATAAAAACGGAGACATGAGCAATCTGTGATATGTGGGATGAGGCTCTTGCAACAGACAGGTTCCACTGAGGATGTCCGATTGAGAAGAATCAATCAATCAATTGTACATAAATAAGACTCAATTGGAAAAATTGTAATTTACAACAGCTGAGGAATAAATATGTTTCAAAAAATAGGATTCAAATTGGCACATGAACTGCTCCGCCCGCTCCTCAACTGAAAGTGAAACTTCACCTTCGAAGCTAAATGACCATCCTTGAAAAGACAGATGACTGGCTGACTATTGATATGTTTCGCCCAACTGAACATTTGAATCATAGAAGCTAAGAGTTATCTGCCTAATTTTTGTGTTTTTTGTGTTTGAATATAGTGTCGGTGGATTTCATGTTTGTCTATCATGCTCCAAAAGAAAAGTTTGACATTTTGTAAAGCCGTTCTGCAGAGAGATGGATGAGAAGACTGACACCACTTCAATGTGAATACAGTAAATGGGATGCTACCATTAGCAGCTAATGTAGCTTAGCACGGAGACAGGAGAAGGGAAACAGCTGCTAAGGCTCTGTCCAAAAGTAACAAATCCAATCCAATGGTGTGTTATAACATAATGTATCATATAATTCATGATATCAGTATAATTTTTATATTATTAAAACAAATAATATTGTGGTAATAGCAAGATTCTGATTTGCTGACATAATGAAATTGTACTGTTTCAGCAACAACAAGAATGGATGAAAGCTTGAGGAACTTTGCTGCTGGCACATGAAACAGCATTAATGTGGAGCAACTTCATTGGTGTGGAATTGGTTTGGTTGCAAATGATCAGATCCACAACAAGCCATGGTAATAAGAAGTGTAATTAGACTGTAACATGAAAAGGGGGCGATAAAATAAACTTCAATCACCACCTTTAACAGGAGCAGCCGGTTGAGTACACGGAGAGCCAAAAATCCTGCGAGGAGAGCTCACCAGCTAATGTGAGTTCACACCAAGCAGACGACCTACACTGGCTCAGCTCAGCATCAACACACTCTTTGGTAAGTTGTGCTCTGTATATCGCAAAAATACCCTGAAATGCCAAGATGTTATTTTAGGTCCATATCCTTCACTTTTACTATTAACATCTCTAAAGCTTGAACACTGACCAAGGTGAAAAAGTGATAAATCGTTTTTTTCACATAAAGCTGTGTTGGCTGTTTCCTGGTCAAACTCAAGTTGAGATCAGTTACTTCCTGAGGCTGTATTAAAAAAAAAATCTCAAGGTTATAAGTAACTCCTGACCTGCTGATTTGGGAGTAACTCTTAAAACAAAGGGTGTATGAGTCTGAGTTTTAAGTGTCCTAAGAGTAAGAATGCTGAGAGTATTTCATACAGCATTTTAGTACCAACACCAGCGCCTAAACCTCCTGATAAATGCAATAAATATTTTCAATAAGAGATCACATGTTAATATAATCTGTCGTTATGTGTATCGCAAGGCTCATTTATGTGTAAATACATTTAAAATGAAACTGCTAAAAATATTGAATAGTATAGAATTAGCATTGTGCTCAATGGAGTTGAAAAAAATTGGCCTAGTTTCTTGTTACCTGCCTGAAGTTGTTTGTTCTTTAAATTTAGTGATCTTTCGCCTTGACTGAGACAGCAAGGAATATTAGTGTTATTCACACTCGTCACAGGTTCTGGTCAGAAGTGGGAAAGCTGCCATTTTATTCTAGGAACATACTTTCCCACACTTTTTTGTTGTTTTTATAGTTAATGTGACTCTGAATTTTCCCTCAATACTTTCCTTCATTTCATGCACAAGTTGGTCAAGAGGCAAAACTTGTTCTTGTTTCCAGTTTGTTTTGCGTTTGCATCTCTCACTATCATCCATGGTTACTGTAGTCTGATAATTTTGATGCTACTGATATGGAGACCCCCTATTTGTTGATGAGCTGCCAAGAGGCTTACAAATATGTCATTTACTAGTCATTAGCCTATAAAACTTACTTGGTTGACTCTATTCTGTTTCAGTGACGCTTGGCTTACATTCTCTTAAAATCTTTATTTGGATATGACAACATATCTCCTGCTGTGTTTCTGTAATGCATTTACAGAGAGTGACCCTTAACAGCCCCAAACCAAAGACAGCCAATCACAGTTTCATGAAATAATAACATTATTTATACCATCAGGCTCAGTCCTGCCCTTGTTCTTAACTTTAGAGTTCTTGCTAAGCAGCTTTGTGAAACTCTTAGTTTGGAACTTTTAGTTCTGTTAAAAGTCCTTCTAGTCGTGAATAAAATGTTTTGTGAATACGGCCCCTGGAAGTATCTCCTTGTTGCCAGGCAACTGTGCATAACCAACAAACAGTCCAACACAAAGTTCTCCACAAAATGTGATTTGTCCTTTGAGCACTTAGGTTTTCATATGCATTAAAAACTGAGACGTGTGTCAATAAATGAACTCTTGAGGTGCTGGTAGGCAGATTTTGTTACTTTTGGACCAATCCTGCTTCAGCTCCTGACCCCATCTGAGAACGTGTCATCCACTTCAGTGTAGACTGGCTTAACTGGTTGGTTTGAACATCTGATTGACTGCACCACCTCTATTAAAGAGCACAGATGCTTCCCTGAGCATTTCTAGGACACTTTAGGGGGCAAACTTGCCTCCTATCTCCAAACTATGCTAAGATAAGCTAACCCTCTGCTAGCAGTGTAGTGTCATTTTTCAAATGGACATGAAAACAGTATAATTATCTCATTCAGCTCTTTGCATGAAAGACAACAAGTGTATTTCCCAAAATGTCAACCTCCCCTTAAAGAGGATATTTTAACTGATATTTGAAGTTATGACAAATGTGTGGGACTATATGTAAATTCTTCTAAAAACATAAACATTTTTTGGTGTGAAATAGAGCCTTTCTTTTGAATTATTACCATAATAAACTTAATCTCAGCACTCTACATAAAGTAAAGCAGCAATGTCACATCCTTCTATACAAGCATGGCCATCTAGTAATGTCTTTACTGCCCGTACCATTCCAGTCCACACCAGGTCGCACAAACAGTGTGCAATACTGCCACCTCTCTAAAAAGCAAGTCCCCGTCCCTCCGATAAATGCTGGATTTGGTATTATAATGTTTTAAAGGCATTATTTCAAAGTGAACTCCTATATTAACAGCATATCTAATCTACAGGTTATTGATATGATAAGCTTGGATACAGCACCAGCACCAAACGGAGGGACCTCAAAAACCATGTTATAGAAATGCTATCGTAGCACACCCATCACTGAAAAATATTTGGACTCTAATACACAACCACACACTCGTAGAAATAACCCAGTATGACCACAAAAATGGGAGCCACCCTGCCAGATTCACACAGACTGAACTTCCTGTTGTTCATCTTCCGTGTCACATTTATAATTAAATTGTAACACAACATATGACCACCTGTGTGCATGTTGCAGCCATTGATGAAACTGTGATAACAAAACCATTTCAGTATGCAGAGATATGCATGTTCAGTATGTCTTCAGCAGAAACTGCATCTAATTTTTGGGCTTTTGTGATTATGTGAGATGTCAACATCATTTCAAGTCCGAGGAAATTGTCAGGCACTAAGACCCTCTAGGCTGTACACTTTTAATAAAAACATCTCCAAGCTAACACTAACACACCCATGATCGCTGTACTGATGTTAGTGTAGAGCAGAGCTCCAGAGCAGGACTTTGTAGGGAAACCCTGCAGGGACAGTGAGGATATCCGGGACAGACTCAAAGCAGCTTTACAAACATTAATGGGACGCTCTTGGGAGCTCTGAGGGGAGGGACTGTTTCTTCAGGGTCATTTCAAACTCTCAACCTTTCAGCGGGGTGGTGACATAGGCTCTGCTCCAAGGGAACTGTGGGTAGGGATGGACAGGAAGTGGTCAGAGGACGTGAATCAAAGCCATATGACTCCACTGGATGACTTCCTCTTGCTCTGTTCTGCCACACTCCTCTTCTCCGCTGCTTTCTCTACATCTAGATCTGGTCTTTCCCAGCGTATCTCAACATCTCCATTCTTACCTTCTGTTTCACTGTTTGCTGATGCTGTAAAAAAAAAAAACTGAGTATGAAACAAAGCCACAGAACCGCAGAGGGATTTAACAGCGTGGACACACTGCTCGGCACAATCTCACCTCCCTTCTCAAATCAGAGAAACAGGAAATTGCCTTGAAACAAAAACAAACAAACAAAACAATGGGTGATCCAGAGATTTGGACCGTTTTCATCATCAGCACATCGCCCCATTACACCCCCAGCCTCCTGCATCTCATCCAACCCAGAAAGTACGTGAGTGACTGCCCTGGGTGGTTTAGTAGAAAGAGTACTGGTTCTCCACTGCTCGGGGCCTGCGAGTCCCATCAGCGTCGTGGTAGTCCTCAGACGCACCGCTAGAGGCCTCCAGCAGGCGTTCAGAGCTGTTGCTTCGACTCTGTAACCCTCCACCCACTCCTCCTCCCGTACCTGGGTCACTGCGGGAGAGGGAGGGAAGGGCGGTGGGTGAGGAGGAGGTGCTGGAGGAGAGTGGGGCGTCAGGAGGGGGCCCTGCAGGCGCTGTGATACCAGGAGGGTGGAGACTCGGCTGGGCTGAATCTGCTCGGCAGACTGCATCCCTGGGTGGGGTGAGGGCTGGAGGCACGCTCACATCTGCAGCAGATTGTAGGAAGAAAGAAAAAATTCCTTAGAAAATAAATAGGAAATTAATAATTCTGATTAATTTGTGCTGCAAATAATGTTGTTTTGCACGTGGGAGCTGCTGGCAAAAGGCTCCTTCATGGAGCAGCATGTAAACACAGGCAGTGTGGGCCTCCTTTATTGTCCTTTCTCTTTGTGGGCAATAACACCAACAACACTGGTGGTGCCAAAGACACGCCTGAGCAGCGTATCAGTAAAGCCTTTTACGCCCTGAATCAAACACTCACTCTATGTGAGAGTGTGTTTGGGAGTGAGTGTATGAGTGTGTGTAGGTTCAGCGTTTGGGGAAACAGAGGGCCTCTTTGTGACCACCAGGGTGGGTTGGGACCAGAGTCTCGGCCTGAATGCAAAACTCCTGCGGTATAATCGCCCCCTCACTTTCCTGTACAGGAGGACATTCATGCAATGCCAGGAGAGTGGAGGGCAGGAGTGGGGTTAGTATGGATGAGGAGGGGGCCGAGGCAGTATAGGTTCACTGAGATTCAGCTCAGCTCTCTCCTTTAAAAAGGACAAACTTCTACTATTCATCAGAATATCTAACTTTTTGGAAGTTTCTGAAGTTTCTCTCTTCCAAGTGCTGCAAGCAAAAGCTTGAATGTCCTAAATTTTAGCTTTATTTTTGTTTGGCTTAAATGACAACTGAGTTAATTCCACAGAAGCTGTAAATACATAAACATGAAAACTGTAATATCAGTGAACTGACTCAGTTACACAGGAAAATATCTAGCTCAATTTTGCAAACATTAGCCATCACAAGCTACTGGCCAGACCAGACCAAGTAAGGCCGTGGAAATAAAAACTCTAAGTGTTCTGAACTGATTCAAATTATCTTATGTTTCTTATGAATTCTACTTCTCATTTTTAAGAGGAAGACTGCGTCAAGTTTTTTCTTTGGGGACCCCATGTTATTTCCTGAAAAGCTCCACCCAACAACTTGAGCAGAGGTCTGATCACCCACACTGGCTGTGCAGGACTTTAACTTTTCTAACTCAAGTTATATTAATAGAGCACTTATACAGCATCTAATTTTGACATGAGAAACTGCCTTTAAGTAAAATTATTTACATAATATTAACACCTTGTGTCTTGACATCAACTTTTGAATTAAATATGGTATTTATGTTCTCTGGTACATGCTCAATTATAGAGGTTATCATTTATAGCCTCTTGAGTTAAATCCAGTTATGACTAGTTTTAAGCTCGTGTGTGTGGACAGCGTATGTTTGTGTGTTGTGTACCTGTTGCGGAGCTTCGCTGCACTTGTACGTAGGAGCGTAATGTGATGTCAGCAGAGCCTCCAGACTCCAGGGGGATGGGGTGGGCATGGAAGTGTCTCAACATGTCTGACACGGTGTGGAACCACAAGTGGTGGACGTGGCACTGCCCGTTCTCATTCACTGACAGACGCAAATGCTAGTGGGGAAAAGGAGGGGAAGAAGGGCAGGATAGGACATAAAGAAGGGAGACAGAGGTTTTTGATTCAAAGGGATATAGAGGGAGAGATAGATGGTAAAAGACAAGGTAGGGAGAGAAAACAGAACACAGCAAGACAGTGATTTTTAGCACAAAACACAGCAAACATCTGAAACAGACAGGCCAAGACAGAGGTCAGGACATTTCTGTGAGGCGTCTCATTGTGGGAGCAGAGCGACAGAATGCCAAGGCTGACACCAGAGGAAGAGGCGGCAGATGACACTTCCTCAACACTGCCGGCTGGCAGGATGTGATGTGCAGAGATCATGTTACATAATAGCACACGAAACGTTGACATTACTGCATCTTTCCCAGGGCCTAAGCAACTTGTTCTGCTGTGAACTGCAGTGGCTGCATCCCCAAATGTCTTAAGAACGAGCTTAAGTGAATTGAACGCTGCTGCAGCTGGAAGGAGATTAATGTTCTGCAGTTCAGAAATGTTGTGATAATTTTTTAATTCAGAGAGGACAGGATCCATCAATGACAGTTTGATAAACCTTGAATTGTTCTGATTCTAAATAAAATGAAAAAATCTTTTTTCTGGTTCAAGAATCTCAAATGTCAGGATTTCCTTTATTTCATTTCATATCATGTTAAGTTTAATACATCTGTTGTTGTTTTTTACTGTTATACAAAATTAAAGAGTCAATTTAGGCAAATTAAAGAGACCCAACTTTGGACTTTAACTTAAGATGGTCATTTTTTCATTATTTTTAATGAATCAAAACATTAAGAAATAATAAAAATGATAGTTGTGCCTCTTATCTTCACATATTCAAATCACAACCATCCCCTTGTCTTTGCAGTAATCTGAGTGGTGTGTATCTATCAAATAACAGGATGCAATGTCTCCTCTCTCTAATTGTCTCACCTTTGCTTTGCCCTGAAAGTTGAAGGTGAGGACGTACTCGCCCGGCCGTGTCTCACTCTGGCGAATCACAAAGAGCCCGTGACTCCTGGCTCCGCCTGCAAGCACCAACTGAGCTGCACGCACCCGGGACAGTGTACCATGGAACCATGGGTAACCCGCCAGGCTGGCATCACCATCTGACTCTTTTGCTCCCTCGCTGCCACCTGAGCAAAGTGTGAACAAATCGGTGTGTTTTCTTCCTGTGTGAGTGTTCACATGCTTTGATACTGAGTGTCTGGAGGGAAAAGGAAGTATATGTGATATTACCTGAAGAGTTGGAGCCCTGGGCCTCTGGGGACTGGAGGAAGCGCTCTAAAGGCATGTGGGACGGGTGCTGGGTGAAGGGGGGTTCCCTGCATCGGACTGAGGGGGCACTGTAATGCTCTGCAGCTGAGGGACACGACCTCTCCGGAGCACGATACACACCTTAACACATTTTTTAATGTTAAAACACATTTATGTGACTCAAAATATTCAAATACCGTGCAACAGTTGGTGCTGCAAAGAGCTCACCCTCAGACAGCAGCTCACAGCTGCAAGAGGCCACCATGGAGCAGTCTCTGGAGGCCTGACCATGAGGACACGACGCCAACTCGATGTCATCGCCGCTGTCACTGTACACAAGCAGGCAGGTCAGGCGAACCGCAAGAACATATACACACGCACACACAAACACACACAAACAAACACCACCGAGTCATAACACACAACTTTACACACATCCACATCCTACAAGCCCGGACACAAATAACCCCTCTGTTTACGTCCTGAGCTGCACAGACAAACGTTTACTAACCCAGGAAACTGAGGAGGAATGTCAGCGGTGCAAAGTCGCCCATGTTTGTACGAAAGCGACCTGTCAAAAACTCCACTAATTTGATGATTAATGACTGTGTGTGTTACCCCTCCTTCCCCCTCCCCATTCATCCACCCCCCTCTCCTTCCCTCTCCCCTCTCCATCTTCAGCCAACAGCAAATATTTATCTGGTGGTTTACCCCGGGTCTATGCAGTCCTGAATGTCAGCAACCCAGGAGTTTTTCTGCAGCGAGTCGATGGTTTCCAGGATGTACTCTCCCCCGTTTTCCACCTGTGGAAGCAGCCAGAAAACTGCGATCACACACTGAGCTCTGTCCAAAGGACCACATCAGCTTCCCGAACAGGGAGAGGAAGCTCATTTTCCAACAACCTGTTATTGTATAGCAGTTATATCTGAAACTGGGGCAGGTGTGTGAACATGGTTGTTTTTACCTTGAGGACAAAAGTGTTGTCCTTGTCAGGCATCTCTAGTGGCATGGTGGTCCTCACCTCCACAATGGCTGACAGAGGGATGCTCACTTTGGGCTTCGAGGACTGAAGTCAAGTAAAGAATGAGAGAATTAAAGGTTAACATTATGATATAGACACAAGGCTGCAGTCTGTTGCAGATCCCAATCTAAAGGTCAGGGTCCTCACAAGGTCATATGATCAATTTATGAGGCTGAAACTGAAAAAGTAAAAGTTCTGCTGTGACACAACAGTATGTTTATTTTTAGACCTTTATATATCTTCCCTTTTTTTCCATGTAGTTCTCCCTTAAAATGCATTTTAAATTTTTTCAAAAGAAACAATCAAAAATCTGCTTAGTTTGAGCTGCTCCTAATCCATAGACATGAAATGTGAGGCAAGAGGTCAAAATGAGACTTTTCTCTATATTGAAGACACTGTGAACATGCACTATATTCTCCATCAACCTCAAAGTTTTGTGAATAAGTTAAAAAAAGTTATTTTTTCCTTCTTTTTCTCAGGGGAGCTTTCTAACTTTATCTTTGATTGTTGCATATTTAGAAATGACTAGTTCACATTAATAAAGAAAGATATTAGATTTTAAAACAAGGGGTCAAAATTTATATATTAAGTTCTTTATTGCATCCTGTAAGAGGCAACTGCAACACTTACAAGGGTAGAAAATTCATCTTAATTACAAAAGCACCTAAAAAAGTACAGTTTTACGCCGAATATATCCCCACTTTACCCTCTGTCTTTAGTGTAAAATACACCCAACTTCTCCCAACCCTCAAACTCCTCTTTTATGCATCACAATTACAGGGCAACATGAAGTGTGAATTACACCCCACGTCTCTTATAAACAAAATTACTCATTTCGATTAAATAAGAAGAAGTATAGGGGAGTTAGTATAAGGGAGCACAATCTGAAAAAAGGACTCCACAGTTCACATTTCTCATCTCTCGCTGTGTTTCTCACTGCTGTCGTTCCTGCTGACTGACTGCAACAAACACAAAACAGGAAGAGTTTACAAGAGGGTGAGCGCAGAAAACATCCTGGCCTCAGTTTGCCCTCAGCAGAAAGCTGGATCCAGACGATAATCTTAACAGATCCAATGAGTGTGTTTGAGTCGGTGAGCTGTGTGTGTGTGTGTGTGTTTATTTCTGTGTGTGTCAGGACAGGCAGAGCGAGAAGGAGGCTGACTGATGGTCTGGCAGGGGCTTATCAGCTGATCTGTCTGGAGCGACACTGTTCTCATCCTGATCTGCCTGTGCAGCTGGCTGCCATCCACACCCACAATTCCTTTCTCTGGATCAGATGTCAAAAAACACTTCCTGTATTAAACCATTTGACCATTTCCTGTGGAGGACAGAACAATAGGAGTGTTCACTGTCTGTTGGAAATATTTAGTTTGTACATGACTGTATGCAGCACAAAGCTCTGATGGGAAATAGGTGTGTAGTTAGTGTGTTCAGTGTTTCTGTGTCTAACCTCTAACAGTAAGGATGAAAAACAGAATGTTTTACTTTTATCTGGTGAGATGTGGCAAATTTGTTAACAAACAGGTACCTATTTACACATTAAGCAGACCAGCAGCGACATTAGCATTCATTTGAGGTCATTTTTCTGTGAACACAAGCCCAATATTCACTTTTCTTTTAGCTATGATCATAGAACATGTCTGTTAGTCTGGGCTGAGCAGGTTGTGCAGAGTTTTATCAGCTTTTCTCTGACAACAGCCGTCTGCTGAGCTGATGAAGGTGGTGAGAGAAACACCAGATTCTCACATAACAAATACCATTTGAACTACAGGTACCATGAAAATATTGATAAGTACAGTTTTAAATTTGAGATGTTTTTCAGTTCAACCAAAGCAGACACCTCAGAGAGGAATACCTGCACAAATAAAACAAAAAACTATGTGCATGGTTGAATGGAATGCTGCAGGGGTGATGAATTTTAGTTTTCCTTTTGGCTAAAGTTAGCACTACCCCGACTGCCTCTCAACAAAAGAGCCAATTGGATTTTTAAATAGACATTTAGAAGAAAATAAGCCCTGAGGTGACCAAAAGTTTAGGATTCTTACACATTTTGTTCAACAGGATCATAATCCCAAATGAACACCGCTGTCAACTTCTGTAGCTTCATTATTCAACTTGTGAGCTATCTGCTTTTTTAAGGACACATCAAAGTTTCAAAATCAAAATTTAAAAAAATTCTTAAGCTTGTGTTAACCACAGATCTTGTTTTAAACATTGGACTAAAATGATTTAAAAAAACCTAATTGACAATCAGATGAGGAAACTAGAATTTTTATAAAAGCTAACTCATTTCCAGGTTTCAGGACACATTTGTGTGCCACTCTTTCTCAATTTATGACACAAGCTACGAATACTTAGCTCTCAATGAGTACTGCATATTGAGTTAAATAAGTGTAAAGGGAGAAAGAGGCATTTTTAAGGCAATATTTTAAACTTTAGTTTAATTCTAAAAATACAGGAAACACTAGAGTTTATCAAAACCTCCACAGAAATGAGTTTCCATTCAATTTGGGCCAGTCTTCCATGAAAATAAGATAATCACACAATCAAACAGCAGAAAAATGGCCCAAAAAAGCAAAGCTACAGGCCTAGTAACCTTTTAGTATTTTTAGACAAAACTTAAAGCTGCTTCTTTTTGCTTATTATGATAACAAACAGTTCCTATGATGCGTCACAGCAACTTTTACTCTTCACTTATTACACCTTCATTGGATGCTGTGAACCAGAGAGCAGGTTGTCTCAGGACCTGCTGCTGTGTCATAATGCAGGCAGTTAGCGAGTGTGCTGCAGTGGGTCGGCTCTGCCACAACTGAGCAGTGGTGGATTGATGGTCCTGACAGGGACGGAGCCAGTCTGCCAGTCAGCCAGTCAGCCAGGAGCAGGTAGGAGTGAGATTTTATGAGTCAGTTTATCTTTCCGACACTGTTGACTCTGCACCGTTTTGATTTGTAAGACCTGAATAGGGCAGCAGTGATAAAACAGCTCAGAGTGTCTGCAGGACAGGCCTGTGGAGATGTGTGTTTAATTAATGTGTCACTTTGCAGCAAGTTTTTTCTTCATCTCAGCCTCGATCACGGCTGATAACAATTTTCCCACATGTGGACCTTGAAAGAGCACAACAGATGAAACTGCTGAGGCACAATTATTAAGTGTCACTTCATGTGTTCCCCTTGTGACTCTCACTGAGTTTTGAGTGAGTCACAAAACTATTTTGGCTCATATTTTCGGTTTGAGTCACAGCAGACAGTTTGCCAAAGATGAAGGACCGATCGATTTTTTTTTTTCTCATGAAAGGGAATCTTTGCTCCTGCTCATAGAAATCAATGTACCAGCTTCCTCTCTCTCTCTCTCTCTCTCTCCCTCACACACAGTCTCCAGTTCCTGTCACCAGCTCCCTCCCCCCTCCCCACAGCCTTATCCCCACATTCCCACCAGCCATGATCAAAGGACGGTGGCAGATTTACACACACACAGCTGCACAGCTTCATGGACTTCTTAAGGTCATGGGCAATGATCTGGAAATCCCATACAGACAAATGGGAAGTGTGAATGCATGCACGTGAGTGTGTGTGTGTGTGTGTTAGTGTGTGTGTATGGTTTGAGTTCAGGCTGTGCCATCCAGCTTCACAGGGGGTTGGATTATCAGCCTAGATTTGTATCAGGGATTCATTAAGGGCTACAGTGAATATTTTTTAAATGAATTAATGAGTGTTAATAATATTTTACATCAATCTTTTAGTCAGATCTACAATTTTGGCTTGATGAAAAGACTTTGGAAGTTTGACTTTGGACTTTAAATCCCAAGACAAAAAATGCAGATTTTCCTGAATCCTGCCTTGTTTTCTGTAGGATTGAAGATGCAATAGACAGTGATAATTAATGTGTCTGTCTGTGAGTCTGTTTTGATTCTTGTCAGGCAGAGGGGGGTGATGTGATATGGTGGGTGTTGATACATTGAAAGGCTTTTTAAAAATGACTGAAGGT
>JAQMCX010000054.1:3731367-3748392 GCA_029814765.1 Acanthurus leucopareius | reverse complement strand
GAATCCTGCCTTGTTTTCTGTAGGATTGAAGATGCAATAGACAGTTATAATTAATGTGTCTGTCTGTGAGTCTGTTTTGATTCTTGTCAGGCAGAGGTGGGTGATGTGATATGGTGGGTGTTGATACATTGAAAGGCTTTTTAAAAATGACTGAAGGTAAAAAAAAAACATTACATCTTAAAGTTGATTGTTTAGGCAGTCCAACAGTACAAAACCCAAAATAGCTTACAATAATATAAAACAGGGAAAGAAGAAAGAAGTTTGTTTTTTGTCGCAAACAGGCCTTACATTTCATTTTTGTTAATGAAATCATGCATTAACTGACTACTGATCACTGAAGCATTAAATCAGTGTTTTCTGCCTGATTCTCCTCAACGTGTGTGTGTGTGTTTGGGTACCTTGGGTGGCACATAGAACTCCAGCAGGAACCTCTCGCCTCCTTCCTCCCTCTTCGTCTTCCTCAGCAGCAGCCGGCACTTCTGCCACTGTGCAGCACCCATACAGTTTGTGTCATCAGCCACCATGTACCTCAGCGCCCCCTCCCTCTGGATCTCCAGCATCTCAGCCTTGTGACCCTGGGATCCCCTGGGAAGCCGCAGCTTTTGGGACCACTTCTCTCCCCCTGCAGCCTCCCCTCCTCCTCCTCCTCCTCCCCCTACTCCCCCGTTAGCCTTCCTGGCTCCAGAGGGACCATCGGGTTCGGGGGAGGCCCTCCGGTGCCACATTTCCTTCACTCCGTCCACCACACACAGGCTCATGTTCCTCAAGGAGAAGCCCTTCTTAAAGCGAGCCTTTGGGTGACTGACAGACACGTCCTCTGAGCTGCGGGACTGTCCCAATGCAGACACTTTGTGGGCCGGCTGAGGGCCTCGGGAGCCAGGGGTGCCACCGCCTCCTCCATCTATCCCTCCCCCTCCACTGTCCATACTGTCCAGAGATTCACTTGAAGCCCCAGCGTCTTTGCGTCTCTGGTAAAGGTCGTGACCGTAGGACAGCGGGCAGCCCTGGATTCCCAGGAAAGGAACGATGCTGTACTTTGATGCTGTGATGGAGCCGTCTTCCCCAGGCGAGGATGCCTGGTTCTCCCGGGCCTGGGTCAACGCTGCAGAGAAGCACTCCAGGAAGTGATGAGCAAAGTGCTGTGAGAAACTCACATCAGCACCGGGCGAGTCGTAGCAGGGGTTCTCCGACAGGAAGCGCTGGAACTTGTCAGCGAAGTCTGCAGCAGAGGCTCGAGCATGGAGCTCACAGAACTCTCGCCAGTCAGGCAGTGGGCACGAGGAGGAGAGCTCCGGGCTACCGGGCACCACCGCTCCGTTCATCACTGGGCCATGCCAACCCGCCGAGGAGAGGCTGGAGAGGAGGAAGGAGAGCAGCGTGTCAGTGTGGAGGCAAGAAAAAAAGACTACGGCACGGAATATTTGGATCTGACATACAACATTTGTGGAACAGCCTGCATGTGTGATGGTGCAAAGAATAAAAGATGCTTGAATGGAACAGACTGCAGAGGCAGCTTGTGTCTCTCATTTGAATATTCATGTCATGGTGATAAAAAAATAAGTCCTTGCATGCAGACTTTCTCTTTTAATGTGAAATAATTAAAAACATTGCAGAAGGGTTTTTTCTTGTGTATCTATGTCAAAGTCCCATCCATTTTTTATGATTTCAACATCCTACATTATATTAATATTATGTAAATTTATATCTTAGAGTGATAAACAGAAGTATGGCCATGATTTTAGAAAAATGAGCTGATGGGATTTTTGAATGTTGCTTTACATCTCATTATTTTAATGAACTTGTTAGTTTATTTTATCATGATGGTCTCAGTCCTGTGGAAATTTCAAATTTACAATACATTTTTCATATAGCCATGCATTTCTAAATGATTAATTCAGTCAAGGATGTTACAGATTTTAAAATCACCATACTTGGAGATACACTGTGTTCAATAGACATCAAACCATGAATGTAATACTCATTAAATAAACTGAGACAGTAAACTCCCTCCAAGCCTCTAAAACTTCCTATTTCTCCTACAATTTCTGATGACGTTATTTTATTTTGCTCAACTAAAGCCTAGTAATCATTCTTTACTGTGGAGAGACTTTATTTACTTTGAGGTTTGAGATTTTGCACACACTTGGCATGTCACTGAAGATTGAAAAAGAATCTATTATTGTGACAATAGATCTAAAAGAAATCAGCAGGAATGTGAACATTCATCAGTAAACGATTAAAGTTTTCTGACAAACACCCAGATTGTATTAATTATCAAAAAGCCCCTTGGATTCATTGTGCAGCTCCTCTCTCTCTCTCACTCACTGTTGTTTTTATTTTTGAGGACCACAGTTGCTCTAATCCACTCATCCTTACATTCCTCTACTACTCGACGTGTGTGTGTGTGTGTGTGTGTGTGTGTTTGTATGAGTCAGTCCTCAGCACAGCCTCCCTCTCTGGCCACATCACTGATAAAACTCGTCTCTCTCTAGTCTGCAGTGAGGACCCAAAGCAGAGTTTTACCGCTGTTGTATCAGCAGCAACATCCAAGGCCTGTTTTCAGCCCCCCCACCCCTCTTCCTCTGCCTTTGCCTCAGCACATCAGAGACTAATACAGCATCAATGAATAGCTTTGCACAACCAAACACATGTTGGTTTGATTTTTGTTGTCTGTAAATCATGCAGATAAAAGGATACCATCAGAGCGGGCAGGCTGGGTGACATACGCACTGGGATGGCTAACACTCCCCAATCTGGAAAAGCTTATTCACCGAGCTGCCGGGCTTCTCTTGGCAGTTCTCTCACAGTATGCGCTCAAATGTTTGCTCAAATTGCACTCTTTACCAAATCACACATACATGCAAACATTTGCACTGCAGAGTTCCCTGAAATTTCTCCTGCAAGCAGCTTTATTGTCACTTTCAAAAGCATCAATGTGGGCTGCCTTTTCATAACAGATTAGCACAAAAACACTCTCTACTAGAATTAGGTCTGACACACACACATTTAACTACAAGCCAATCTCTCTCTCTCTCGTTCCCTCTTTTCCTCTCCCACAGATCTGCAACAAAAAATGTGCCAGATCAGAGAGAGGATGTGATAAGGGAAAGTATACAGCAGTCTCAGCTCTTTGAGAGAACATCCCTTAGCTCAATGCATTAAGTGTGAGAAACTCCTGGATTCTTAAAACCTAAGTCAGAATTTCAATGTAAATCTGTGACAAAGAGAGACACTATAAAACTATAAAGGCAAAGGAAAGGGTGGGATTAAAGAATAACAATAAAAAAATGTAAAAAGGAAATGCAGGCTGGTGTGATTGGACACGCGACATTTTTAAGAGTCTCTAATGTAGCACAGAGGTTGGCTGGACATTGTGTTGTTCTTGTTTTCTTCCATGTTCTGCTAATGAGGCCCAAGCATTAGTCTCAAGAAGAAAGTGCTTTCTTAACCCGTCATCAGCTGAGGCTTTTAAAAAGTTTTTTAAGACTTGAAGAGTAAAAATACAAGTCAAGATTTTTGATTTGGGACAATGATCTGAAAACTAGTAGCCATCAATTAAGCTGTTAGTGACAACTTAAGAACCAGTTTATAGAAAGTATATTATTAGAAAGAGAGTTACAAATGTACAGAACCAAAACTTTCATTCATGAATACATGACCTCATTCATTCATCCATCCATTCATTCTCTCAAGCTACATGAGATGTGTAAACTAAACTGCTAATCACCTGGTGTTTTTGCTCCCCTTGTGTGTGTGTGTGTGTTAGTGTGTGAGTGTGTGTGTGTGTGTGTGTGTGTGTGTGAGTGTGTGTGTGCTGCTGGCTGTGAGGGAGTCAATATCCATTCAGCTATTTAAAAACCTGCGCTGGGCCAACTTTCCCCTCATTCAGCAGAAAAACAACAATACACGGTGAGCTGCATTTCTCAAACTCCTGCCCTTCCGCAAAGATGAGGATGTGCCTCTCTCAAGGATACTGAACTCACTGTATGCTGCACCCACCCACACACACACACACACGCTCACAATTGCACACACACATTTGCAGGTTCATTCACCGAGTCAGCATGAAACTCAAGCCATGAGACGCTGGAGGAAGTGGACAGCATTAAGGTTTTCTGAGGCTCAGCAGACTGAAGCAGACTACATGCTGCAGAGCACACAGGGGGATACAGCAAAAATGATTTGCTGAAACTACAGTCGGGCCATTGGTGTAAAAGTAACTTAGTATATTTACCCAAGTACCAAAGTATAGTCTTTAGGCACTTTTTCATTTCACCCCTACTGTGATACATTTTAGAGAGAAATTTACAGTATTACACTGATAAGCTTTAAAATTGTTAAACAAACACATTTGTTGAGATCAAATCAGTGGTTTCCTTCCTTTCTGGCCAGCTGCCCCCGACAGAGGAGCAGGGTTTGGTTGGGACCCTTCATCATGTTTTAGGTGTCTGTCAGCTCTTAGTTGTTAAAGACCTGTGTTCTCTAAACGTCTCAGATTGTTGTGTTGTTTCAGGTCCAACAAGGTAAAATTATTTATTTCACAAAAAAAGCAAAGATCAGATATAAGTCTAACAAAAAAATGGAAACAGATTTTGGTTGAAAGGTTTTTGGGGGGGGTTTTCTCTCTAAAAACCTCAGATTTCTCTTGTGACTCTTCAGAAGGAGCCTGATTCACAAGCTGGGAACCACTGGACTGGATCGCTTCACACTGATACTAAGGGAGGTCAGATATAAAGCAAGCTTAAACCTTCAACCAGAGGGGGTCAACAAATAGTCATTTGCTCTCTAGTTTCTGTCCACCTGACGAATGTACGTCCAATGTTGACACTCTCTCTTAGCTCTGTTTTTGGTCTCCACCACCTTCTTTTCTGGCACTTGAACTGCAAAATCCTTTATTATTTTCACTTGCTAATTGCTTACTTTGTCTATCCTCTGTTCGTTGCTCACCAGGTATATCATACAGTAGCTTTTTAGAGTTTTCTTCACTTAAAATAGCTGCCTGCTTTACACTTCAATGGCACAAATGATGCGAGGAGATCAGTGAAAGTCAAACAAAAGAGTAAAGTCACAGCAGGACAGCCAAACAATAAACTGAATTGCTTTTTGTAAAACTGAGGAAATTATAGCAATTTCAACTATAAATTTATCATATCATTATTAATATATCCATTCATTTCATTTTACTACATTCACTTGGACTAAACTATTGTCTTAATGGTATTTAAAGTAAAGGATCAAAGTTTTTTTTCCCCCACTGGAGGGGGGCATGTTTTTGCTCCATAGTCCAGCTGCTAAAACAATCAGCAAATGTGAGGAGGTGGAGGAGACAAGGGGAGCATAAAGAAAGGGAGACACACTGCAGGACGAGGGGGAGCAGAAGCACCATGTGGAGTCTCACATCCCCACGACTCCTCTCAGTCTTTTTTGTCTTTGCTGAGAGAGAGAGAGAGAGAAAAAAAAGACTGAGGGCAGTCTGGGGAAATCTAAAAATGTTCACATCCATCCTTCAGGCCTCAGAAGCCTCTCCACCTCCTGTATCTCTTCCCTATCTGTTGTAAAAATCTACCACTACTGTGCCCCCTCCTCCTCCTCCTCCTCCTCTTCCTCCTGCTGTTGCTGCTGCTTCTTTGCCCTGGGGAGCAGGGCTGATATCTCTGTCAGATGGTTGGGAGTTCTGTCTGTAACAGTAAACTGACTGCGGAGAGGAGGAAAGAGACATTACTGTGCAGGGAGAAGCTATCAACTGCAGCCTGCAAAACACATCGTACAACATGCATTCACTCGGTGTGCTCTGCGGAGCCCTCGCAGGACGGAGCCGTGCGGAGCCAAGAACCACATATGCCTGATTCATACTGTGGTGTTGTGGGTAGTAATGTTGAGCTACTGAGGAAATGATACTGCAGCCAAGCAAAACGGATGTACAAGGATTTGTGTTTTTAAAGCTGTGTGTACACATACCTCTTTGTACTTCCAGAGATAAACACTGCATATATACACTGCATGTACTTAGCCAGACTCCTACATCCAAACTCACATGTTGCTGCAAGCAGCTTCATGCCAGCAGCACGATGCTCAGTGATTGGCTGACGAAGATGATTGGTGATGTAGCGCTCCCACCCCGGGGAGATTGGGCCATGTTTTCTAAGATTAGCCTGCTCCACAGCACAGCACACACAGCTAGCAGCACACTCAGTCCAGCACAGCGCTGTAAGCCCATACACACACACACACAACATCCTCAACGCTACGTGAATCCAATAATTATGTGTTCTTATATAAGATGAAATGCAGGAGTTAAATGTGGATTTGAGGACATTTAAGGACATGGATCATGTTGTGTTTGACATACATGCTGCTGAGGAAGATTAGCAGAAAACAGTGCCTCCGTTTTTGTGTTGGAACATCTGCAGCCAAGATCTCCAAGTCATTTAACATCCTCTTAAAAGTGTCCAATGAGACAAGCTCAGAGTTTCAGGTCTTGATGCAGTTCGTTCCAAGTAAAGGGAGCAGCAAACTTAAACACCTTTTTTCCTCAGTTCAGTTCTAACCTCTAACCTCTGCCAATGATTATGTCTATGTGTAAACAAAAAAGACAATCCAACTGAGCCATCACTGAAGTTTTCACATACCTATATTTGACAAAGAATCAAAGTTATTCACTCTAAAGGCTATAAAAGCAGCAACAGATTGAGAAAGCAGCAAATCACTTCATTTGAGAGGACTGAATCAGCAAAAATGAGAAATGTTTGCATGATCAAATGACCGAAACCATAAATTATTAATCAGAACTGTTGCTGTTTGATTTTCTGACAGTTGACTAATGAATTAGTTGACTAATTGTTGAAGATAAATCAGTTGACTGATCAAGTTATTTTTTAAGCTCCTCAACAATGGAGATCTGCTGCTTTTGTCTTGTGTGACAGAAAACTGAATATCTTCTGATTTTAGACTGTAAGCCTGATAAAGCAAGACGTCAATTTTCTGCCGATATGAGTCATATTTCTTTCCACCTCTTAAACCAAATGAAAAGAATCAGCTGATGAATCATTAATGAAAATAATTTGGTCGATACAGCACCAACAAATTAATGGGGTCAACTTCACCCAGCACCTTGCACTGCAGCTCACTACCATCAGTGTGTGTAAACCTGTAAAGCACTTTGGATAAAAGCCTCATATAAATGCAGCAGTTTTCCATTTAGAGAACCAACCAAGAAAACAGGTTGTTTTGACTCAGTGTTGACTCATATCACTGTGATTATTGTCTTATTTACACTAAATTAAATATGGTGTGGTTACAAACATTCTAACTTACTCTAACTTTTACATGTCACCATGTGTTTATGATTGTGTGCATCCTCTGCAGCTTACAGTGTTGTGTTTATATCATTCTGTGCAACTCACACCACCTTTTTGACAGTTTTAAGGTAAAACTTGAGCATGTTGTGGCTACACTGGTTTCAAGTCTGAGATAAAATTGGCATATTCTAGTTTAGTGATGCAGATCTCAGCATAAATATGTTGTGGTTATGTTCTATGTTGCGCAGTAAAATGCAAAACGAGGACAGAAAGAAACTAAATGATTGTGTGAAAGATCACATGAGCCACAACGCTGAAACCAGTACTAATGACTTATTTATTACAGTTATTAGTACTTTGGGTCAGACCGCTCCCACCCACACTCAGCCTTCACTTTGTTCTGATCTGATCTTTGATCCAAACTCTTTCACAACTGCTTCTTGCACAGATGTGACGCAGGCGCATCGACAAAATCTTTCGCCAAACAACTGAATATTTATCTGTTGCTAATAACGACACATTCTACATTCGAAACTAAACATATTTAATGATGTTCACTCCTTGCTTCAAACAAAGGAATATCTTGGCAAACCACATGTATAAACAATACTAACATAGGTTAAATGTTGATCATGTGAGAATGGCAGGGTTGAGTGTATGAATCTCTCCAATAGTTTACTAGTGGCACCGAAACTCACTGCTCTCGTGTCATGTGTTCAGGTGCTGATTTAGCATCACGGTTTCTGTGATCTCTAATGTCTCAGAGTGGACAGAAAAGAAGAGACTGGGTTACAGTGATCTGCAGCCTAAAACAAATGTGTGTCAGAGGTGTAAAGTGCGGTGTGGTGAACAATGGCCCCGTCCCTAATTCCTAACCCCCTACGTCCAGCGCCCTTGCTCACACCACACACCCATCACCAAACTCACCCTTCTCAACTCACACCCATGAAGTTTTATGGCTGCATCTTGCACAGTTGTGATATTTAAGCATGAAATCTTCCCACTGACATGTAAACACCTGGCAAAGTACTCAAAAGGTCTTCTGCTGTAGTTCCCACAACGACGGACACAACGAAACACACACATTCACACACAAACTCACAAGGTGAAAGCAATACCATCCTCACTGCTGCGGCTGGTAAAAAGACTCTGGCACAAGAAGGAAAGTCACACTGACAAAAAAATGACTCACCTACAGAAGTCAAAAGAGAGATTATTACATTCAGGTGTGTGTGAGTGTGTGTGTGTGTGTGTTTGAGAGAGAGAGAGAGAGATGACTATGTAAACCAGCTTTTAACTCTGAACAAAAGGAAAGGATGATGGCAGAGGGAGGAAAACAGCAGAGGAGATGTAGACACCAGATAAAAATCCAGTGAGGGAGAAATCACAGATAAAGACACAGGACGGGGGGGGGGGGTCAGACGTTTTAATAGGGGGAGATGGGGTCAGCTGCAATAGACCTCTTTCTTTAGATCAACCCACTTCAGAGCAGCAGTCAGTGACCTTTGACCTGACCCCTGATAACCTTGCCCGTCCCTTATACAACTGAACGTTGTCTGGAGCGTCTGTATCAACGCAACACGGGACCACCAGACCGGAGAGCGCCCACCTCCACTGTGACAGACAGACAGACATTATGAGAGGTATGCAGGCCTGATCCAGACACCGATACACCCAACCTGCATGGGGCTTTTCATGTGTGTGTGTGTGTAGATGCAGACAGAGCTGCAGACAGATGGAGCTGATGATATGACACCGGACGAGAAGAGTCCAAACTGCAGCTGACTAGTTTTCACAGAATCCGCCTGCTTTTTTTCTTTGCTTTTAACAAAGTAGGTAGCAGAGCCTCATCCCACAGATATTAAACACATTAAATAGCGTCACCTCAACCAGCAGGCTGTCTTCGTTCTCTCTCTGTCTCTCGTGGTTTCTCTGGCAAGCAGTGGCGATGTAAATATTGAGTGAGCTCAGGCATCCATATGGCAGCCAGTGATAAAGGACGGAGCGCGTGGGAAGACGCACATTCTGCCACTGACTTCCATTTCCTGTCTCTCACCCACCAGGTTTAACTAATTTCACAGATGACCACAGTCCCCCTCGCAGAGGAGAAAATACTGTACAAGCAGTGTGAGCATCGAGAGTGTCGGTGCGTGTATCAGAGTGAAGCTGATGTAAAAACAAAAACAGCCTGATGATCACACTGACGGTAGCTGCAAACACACAGGCTCTATATGTAACATCCCTTTCTGACATGCCGTGCCGACGCGGTGGTGGTTTCTGTTGGCAGCTGTTGATGCCAGGGACACTCGTGTATCTCAACTCTTTTCTCACATCATCATACTTTATACTCTTCAGATTTTTTAGGCATGAATTACCTGTTTGTGTGTGTTTCAAACTGCCACTTGAGGAATGAGTTAAGTATTTTAAAGTGAATTGAAAAACAATTTTCATTGTTGTTCAATCTTTCAACTGCTTTAGGACTATTAGATTTGTGATTTGGTCTTTAATATGTCAAAAAACAAGAAAAGTTCCCACCAAAGGCTCCCAGAGCCAATAGTGACACCAGTCCCAAACACAGTAGTATTTGATGTTTGTGTGATTAAATATAAAACAGGGGAAATCAGCAATGGAGTTTGGCATTTTTGTATGATAACTGACATGAAAATTAATCAGCAAAGAGACTGGTGATTCTGACTGACTGTTACTTGACAAAGAGACTAATTGACTAACTGTTTAAGTACCACATTTATGGTGTATTACAATCCAATACCACTGTAAAAATACTGATTTTTTTTTTTGAAGACTATGCCGTTCAGAGTTTGTTGGGACCCTGTCAGGCAGGTGCTGATTTGTGCAGCCTTCACTTTAATGTTGTACTGGATTGTCTGATATAATAAAGCACGTTCTTGTTATTCTCTCCACCTTCTTGCCAGCTTTAGTAGTATGGCCTGACTTGGACCAGCTGTGAAGAGCTAAAGTTTCAGCAAAATAAACTCATTGTAAAACATGGCTTTAGAGTTTTCCTGGATGAAAACATAACAAAACAACATCCCTACAAGATTTTTATAAATGTGAATGAATTAACATGAAAACAAATAAGCAATGGCCTTCAGCTGGGTCACTATAAAAATCAAAACATAATGCCAAATATGTTTTGTGGCCTTATAGGAGAATTATCAGACTATGTTTTTGGTGTTTTAAAGGCCATCAAAGACATTTTGGGCTGATTTAATGGACTGCATCAAGTTGGTGTTCTTGTTACTCCCTCTATCCTCTGCAGTGTGTATGCAGCCTGGGTTGACTTGGCTCATGAGTTCTGAATAGTTTAACTTTTACTTGAGAATTTATTGCATCTTTGTAAATTTTTTTCCAGACAGCTGCTGCAGAAATGTTAACACAAAACGACATCTCTACCGGAATAATACAGTGTGTAGCTGTAGAAAAATTAAGAGCCATTATCATTGCTTGTGTCACTATAAAATCACAGCACAGCGCTACAGACGCAGCACAGCCGAAAGTCTGATAATCAGAATATTAGCAGACTTGCATCCAGATAAAATTAGACTTCTAGGGCTTCATATTAACTGACTGTAGCCTATAAAGAGACACATGAGAGAAAGTCAATAGCAGGCCTAAAGCAGGCCTACTGCAGGCCCACAGAGCCTATTTAAAGCCAACAGTGGATCGTTGTGCAGGCTGCGTAATGGACTTCATGAATGGGAATCGGCTGCAGCCGCCTGCTGAATGGCTGACAGCTCCAGGTCCAGAAAGCAGGAGATGAATGGAGCCTGCGTGCGGAGTCACGAGTCGGTACACCGATTCTGGATCGTCTCGAGCGGGCCTGCACCTCACATCCCATCCCATCACATCACCTCACATCCCATCCCATCACATCGGGCCCCTGTGAGCCGTCCAGGGACTGACCAGACTTGACTCCCTCAAGGCTATTAAATGGATTATCGGAAAATCCCCCGTTAAAACGGGACCCTCCTCATGTCCAGAAAGCCTCAGCCTCATCCACAACCTCTGTGCTCGACCCCTACAATCATCCGCCGCTTGCACTTGTTCCCTACCAGCAAAAAGGCGATTCTTAACGCAGCATTCATCACCGAGGCTGACTGTGGGGATGAATCGGGGCTTAACGCCACAACACAGCAGCCTCCTCCTTCTCCTCCCCCCCCTCTCCTCAGCACCTGGAGGCTTGTTGTTGTTCTCCTGATGCTCGTCTCTTTCCTTTCACAGCAGCAGCAGCAGCAGCACATGAAAAGGCTCTGCAAGATGTCTAATCGCACGCGTCAGGATGATCCAGACGCGCTTAATAAGAAATAAAACGCCGCCGCAGAAGCAGCAGCAGCAGCAGCAGCAGCAGCTCTCACCTCAATGCAGGATTGGCTTCATGACGCGGGCTCGTGTGTGTGAGACGGCTCTGCAGTGGAGATGTTGTCTATGCAGGATCAATCATGGTTAGTCCTTCTTCATCCGCTCTTCTCCTCTCCGGTTCAGACGCGCTCACAGCCGGTCAGCTCTCCCTCCATCTCTCCGCTCGACGCACTGTGCGGCTGTACCTTTGGCTTAGCTTTCCACAGACTGCTGACAAGTTAAAGAGACTGACTATTATGCTACTTCCGGACAATGCTTTCAGAATAAAGCTCCAATGTGAAGAACAAGTTAAAAGACTAAGTTTGTTGGTTTGGGGACCCACAGTGAGGCTTTGTCAAGAAGGATCGGAAATCCTACTAAGTGACAGACACTCAGGGGTCCCGGAAGTCCCAGGTTCACTGCATGGCAATGGTTCTTGGTTATGTGCCCGCAGTTTGGTTAGATAACTTTGTCAATTTGATAGAGAAAGCAGAAACACAAAAAAGAAACCGTGTTCTGAGGTCGTTGAGATAGTGTCTTCCTTGTTAGCACTGAACCGCATTGTTTCCAGGACTCTCTGGTTTTATATCAGTTCATTAATTACTAGAATGCACGGGCATGCAAAGAAAGAACGAAAGAAAGAAAGAAATACAGTTTTAGTTCCAATTTTATTAGAGATGCACAAAAAGGATGTTTAAAGTCTTAATCTACCTTTATCAATATTAGATTTAAAAAATATCTGTTTCTTGAAGATTTATTTGGGGATTTTAACAAAAAAACTACAAAGCGATCAACGGTTGGCTTTGCTCCTGTATTTTACTATATTAAACTATATTATGGAAATCTGGTGGGTCTCTGAGGGATATAGCATCTAAGGCAAGATTTTTAAAAGTTTAGTTTATCTTGCATAGTGACACACAATCTGGTTACCATTATTGTAATACATTGTCTTTAATTTATTTTTTCCTTCTTTCTTTTTTAAACTTCTACTAGAAAAGACCTTGTTGACAGAGATGTGGAACAAATTTAAACACTGTCTGACTCTGAAGGTTTCATTTGACTGTCTATATTTGCTTAAAGGTGCACAGATTAATCTGAACACATTCTCTATGTAAAATGCTGCATGTTTCAATTATATTGCAGAACTGCTGATGCAGTTCTGGGGCTTTTGAAAGTTACTCAACCTCACATGGATAAAAGTGAACTGAAAATGCACTGCGGTTAAGTTAAAAATCCTTAATCCTTAGTTCCCTAAAAGTTGATGTTTTAAAAAAAACCCCTCTAAGTTCCATTTAACCAGAAGCACACAGAAAATACCATTTTGTTTCACAATTTCCTAAAATTAATCACCTTTGACAGGACTCTAAAGACTTTTATTTTGAAGGCACATTCAAACACTGGCATATCCTGTGTGTTCCTGGCTGAATTGGCTGCAGCTTCCTTCACAGGGGAGCTTGTGTGTGTTAGTGTGTGTGTGTGTGCGTGTGTGTGTTTCTGATCTATTTAACAGCCACCGGAGACTGTGTCCTTAAAGGAGCCACGCCCTTTTATTGTTGCCACAACTCGCCACTGACACAATACAAAACTGTGTGTGTGTGTGTGTGTGCGGAAAAAATGTTTTAGACTGATTACATGAATGAATGAATGAATGAAAGAATGAATAAATGAATGAAAACATTTCAGCTACGTACACAGTCCCTTTGAAAACACAAAAACACAAGCTGGTATGTTTTCTCTCTGTGCTGGGACACACATACACACACACCCACCCACACACACACACACACACACACACACACACACACACACACACACACACAGGACCACATACATTGAAGTGGGGGCGGCAGCTGGCCCAAACACACAGAAACAGTCTTGACTTGAATGAATGAGCCAGTCAGAGTCATTGTGTGTTTTCTTCCATAACATTGTTCGGTCAGACTGACCTCTCACACATAAAAAAACACACATCTTAACTTCACCCCTCTGATGATGGGGATCAGTTTAATAATAATGATTTTTAAAGTTTAACCTTTGAGTCATCTGGGATGAATTAAAACATGAAAAACAAACACAAAACAGTTGATTTCTGTAAAACCTGATGAAGAGCTGACAAACAACCACGAAATCATGCAAACAATTAAAAGCCCACGCATAGCCAACTGTTTATGCACATCAGATCCACATATTGTTTTATATTTCCTCAGTAAATAATACTTCTTTAAAAGTTTTATACAGTGTGTGAACAGCTTCTCCTTTTCCATATGCGATAACAAAGATGATCCAGAGAAAATCCTGCATGAAAACCAGCTCATACCTGACTGAACTGACATGACATTGACTTCCTATTGTCCATATAAGTCAGACGCCGCCATGCTTAAGCATGTTTCAGATGACTCATTTCCTTCTTCAAACAATCAGCCGCATGTAGTATGACAACACAACACTCATTGTTGTAACATACATAAGTCTGAAGCTGTATGTGTTAAATGTAAGCAGGTTTATTTTCAAAAATCATTCCCATCTACATTTTTTTTAATTGGAAAATGAGATAAATTGCTTAATTTTAGCTTTGCTTACACTTAAAATATTTGTAGGATATTTAACAATTAGCATTACGGTGCCAGTGACTGTGGCACTTAAAGTAGTACATCATTGTGGGTATTACTGTTGTGATTGTTTTATTTTACTTTTATTATTTATTGCATTCTAATATTTTAACTGCCATTTTTCTTTAAATGTTATTGTCACTGATATAAGACTGACACCATTACATACACGATGTTTAGCTAAAGAGACTTTTCATGTGGCTTGGTGATGTTTACAACCTCAGTGAGTAGCTCTTGTGTGGAAACACCTTCACTACTAATCCTCTTTGAGAGGATTGACTCGGGGGCTTCATGGTGGGACTGAGGGCTAAAATAATAACCTGGTCAGGCTACAGACAGGTGGTAGAGGGTGAGGATGAGGTCTCCAGAAGGTCAGCCTCTAATCTGACTGTTTCTTCTTAAACCAGTTGCTCGACTGTTTTCAGTCAGAGCCAGGCAAACCAATGGTGTCATCCTGCCTTGCAAGCTCTTTTCTCAGCTGTTAAGCAGCTCTAATGGGCCCATGTAATGATTAGCAGTAGATGAATGATTAAACAAAAGCATGTGATTGAAATGTTGCCAGTTGTTTTATGCTCTGTCTTCAAAGGAGCAGCTCAGGGATTCACAACCCTTTTAATGTAAATTAAGATCATCTTCAGACCAGACATCCACCGTCTGGTAAATGTGGTCTGAAGATAACAGAGGGGTTCATGCTGCTATTATAGAGTGCATATCCACTTACTGTATGTATATTAAGTTGTTCAGTGTGTTACATTAATTGAAAATATTTATTCCCGGCTTCTTTGCACCAAAGACATGCTTCTTTACAGCTCACGGAAACCATTTAAGACCTGCATGTAGACTTTGTCTTTTCCATTGACAAGACATTAGGTACAGAATACTATAAGGTAACACTTTACATTAAGAAATATATATATATATATATATATATAAAAATATATATATGTATGTATGTATGTATGTATATAAATATAGATATATATAGGTAGATAGACATAGATATAGATATAAATATATATATATAGCACTAACTAGTTCCTTATTATCATACATGCTTGTAGCATACTTGCCTTTTAATTAGTTATCATAAATCCATAAGAACCCTGAACCTCTAACCTCAAGAATAAGGTATTAATAAGTACTTTATAATGACTAATACAGAGACAATGTGCCACTAATTTGCATGCTAATAATCAGCTGGTTAATGGTGAATATGATTAAATAATTTCATTGGATCATTGATTGGATGTCTGACAAGTTCAGTAAAAATTTTATCATGTTTAAAACTGTTATAACACCTGAGAATAACATTGAATCCTTCTCCTGCAAACAAAACTCCAGATTTTATGAACATGCAGATAATATTCTTTTAAAAAGTTTAAATACTTCATTCAAGAGCTCAAATACTGCAGTTTTTGAAGGTTAAGACACTGAAACAAAAAGTGAGGAGGAGCCACTGTTGTTGTTTTTATGATCAATATCGAGTGAGATGAACAGAAACCTTTAAGCTCATTGTTATTAATTCAAAGCCAGACTGGAGCGAGGAGCTGCTTAATGAAACAAAAAGAGACCTGGGTGGGGCGCGGGCTCTCTCTGCGTCTCCCTCCAGAGACCCTCGCTTCTTATTGATCCTCACACACTTCCTGCCGGAAGGATGAATCGACAGGAACCTCGAGGGGGCAGGGGGCGCTTTGACCTCCTGGTCGTCCACAGAATCGTCACTGTCTCGCCCACGTCATTTTTTACTACTTCCTACATCTAAATCCTTTTGTGCAACCATCAGCTTATCACATTAGTCCTTCTTAATTCCTCCCATCTGCCCCCCAAAGGTCACTGTTTTCAGTCCTCCACAGAAACTCTGTTCTGTGCAGACATACAGTTCAATGGCAGAGCAGGGACCCATGACATAACAGTGCACACAAACAACAAGGCGTCCTCAGTGGGCATCATCGATCTGAAGTTCAAATATATACCTCATTTAGACGTCAGAGAGGTGAGACAGGGGAGAGGAGGGGGAGCTGGAAGACAAAAGGGAGGAAAAAAAGATGCTTTTGAGCTGATTTCCTGTGAAAGCATCTTAAGTGGTTGAGGTGGAGAATGGCCTCCTGAGGCTGTTTGAGAATCAATGTGTCAGCAGGCTTTAATAAGAAACTGCCCCTCACTGTTTCCTGACCAGGAAAACACAACACTGAAGTACACTGAGAAAGTCTGCTCGCCTTTGAGGAAACTATTGTTTTTAGCGTGGGACAGACTCCGAACCACAGCTGCACCCTGCATATGTAGAAATCAGTAACTGATGGGAACTGTTTGAATGCTGTAACCGGAAACTGAAGCCTGAAAACAGGATGAATTAACTTCCAGAAAAGAAACAGAGACACAAAAGAGGAACTAAAGGTGAAATGATGGGAGATGGCAAAGATAACAAAATGTGCCTCACAGGAGGTAACTTTCCTCGATGTCCGTGCTTTTAGAGGAGGGGAGTTGATGAAGACCCCCACCCCCTCAACTAACACACCTGCTTTATTCAACATATGTCTTTTGAAGATGGGTGAAGCAGAGATTCTGATCAGATCATCTCCGTGTTAAAACATTATAACATTTTAATGTGCTTAAGGGCTTATAGATGCATAAACACTGAACAAATGTTTAGAGTACAAACAAGATTTTACAAGTCATATGTAACAAAATATCTATCTATCTATCTATCTATCTATCTATCTATCTATCTATCTATCTATCTATCTATCTATCTATCTATC
>JAQMCX010000054.1:3686501-3731267 GCA_029814765.1 Acanthurus leucopareius | reverse complement strand
CTATCTATCTATCTATCTATCTATCTATCTATCTATCTATCTATCTATCTATCTATCTATCTATCTATCTATAAAAAAAAATAAAAAAACGTAGTGTGAACGGTCAAAGCAGAACCTTGTGGAATAATGGAGTTTAACTACTGAAATCTCCCGCTTCAATCAGGACCAATCTGTTTGCCCAAGTCCCAAAAATTTGTTTAAGTAACCTTTGATATAACGTGGCTTTATTCCTGGTTTGAACACTTACTTTAAAGTTTTAATTTAAATTCAAGAATCAACCTTATGCTGGCTTTATTTTCCATGTGTGTTGAGTGCACACAACAAGCAATCACTTTATTTACATGCACAAAGACTCACAAAGTCTATGTTATTTGACCAACAGGAGATGAACTAAATTAATTTCATATTCACAACTCTGTTTGGGGCAGGAACTTCCTAAAAGACAGAATCAGAGACAAAATAAGTTTTGCACACAGTTTGTATTTGATCAAACTGTGTGTGCTTCATAGCATGCAGTAAGCGTGGTGCTTCTGGGACCCCGGAGTGTCTGCTGCTCAGGGACAGATGCCCACTTTGCCTGGTTGGTATTCCAGCTTTGCTTTACATGTCCAGCCAACTATGTGTACTGCACCAGAGCACAAGCTGGCGTATCTCTGATCAACAAACACAAGGCCTGTGTTTCCTGGGTGGATGTTCAGCACCAGTCAGATCTCATCACACACACAGTGTCAGAGGTGTCAGTCTGACAGCTGAGTCACACATGCAAACCACCTCACACAGGTGACAAGAAATAAGCAGGTCTGGTCCTGCTGCTCAAGCTTTAATGTGTGTATGTGTGTGTGTGTGTGTGTGTGTATGTGTCAGTGTGTACCTGAGGTTGCGTCTTTCCCACAGAGCTGGCAGGAGATGATGCATTATGTGTGTGATGATGTCATCTGAGCCACTCTGGAGCTCAGCCCGAGAAAGCAGAGCAAACCACACTATCAGTGACACTGTAAACAACACCAGCAGGAAGGAGAAGCACGTCGGCCAGTCATGTGCTGCCGAGGGGACAAGCAAGTACATTTACTCGAGTACAATACTTGAATACAGCTTTCAAGTATGTCTATTAGTGCATCTTTACAGCCCTGCCTCTCTGCATCATAATAGTTATTTTACCTTCATGCATTTATGTCTTTGTTATTTATCAAAATGAAAATTGGTGGTATTGGTACTTTTTCCTAAAGTAAGTGAGCTTCTCTTCCACCATTGATAATGGGATATCTGCATGTCAGAAAAGTCCCTTCTGGGTTTTTTTAAACAATACTTTGAAAACAATGTTTACGTTTTAATAATCGTAACAGTATCTGATGTTGTTTTTCCTCATACGGTGAACATAGTGGACCAGGATTGGTTTCTAAAGTTTGAAAGCTGTTGTGATGTTGCAAACTTTTTCAGTTTTCTAATTTAAAATAAATTCAGATTTAAGGTGGATCACAGAGAGTGGCCCACTTCCACATGTGAGAACACCTTTTAGTTGTCATACTTTGCACATACATCTTTTTTTATTTTTCCAGAAAAAAAAATCAAACATCTATGTGAAGGAGAAAATAACATAACACTTTTTTTTTTTGTAGCAGTAGCTGACTTGAAAAACAGGTCATGTGGCAGCAAAAGCCACACAAATCTCAAGACTGAAAGTGCTGTAATTTGGCTGAGATTGAATTTAAGTTCCCCATTGTTTAGGAGCTCGCATGACCCACTGTCATATGTGCAAAATAATGATGACAACAAATGCGTGATGAGCCCTTTTTCTTCACATGTAATGAAGCTCATTTTACAGAGAGAAGTTACTTATGTTTTGGGTCTTTAAACTGCTGTAAATCTCCAACATCAGAAAACAAAATTTTAATTATTTTGGATTGAGAAAGAGGTGGTGCTGTATGAAAACTAGAGTCAACTTCCACATAAACAGATATAAAGCAGATGAAAATCTATTGTAAGTAACATTGTTTTACTTTCACTCTGAGGCCTCAAACAGAAGTAATAAGTCATTTTAACCAGTTCTCAGGAATCCAGTTGTCATGAAAAAGTCATAAACTATCAGGCTGATACAAAAGCTGTTTGTTGAGTTTTTAAAGAGGGTCTGGGGTCTGTAGGAATCCAAACAAACCATTACAGCGGATTTCTTTGGAAATGAGGCTGTGATTTACATTATTTGATTATATTAAAAATGTTTTCTTTCTTTGTGGTGACCGTACAATCACATCTTTTGTCTGTGAATTTACATGATCTAAACCTACGCGTCACTTCCTGCCACCTTCCCAAGATGAGGTAAGCGAATGGCAGGGTGGGGAGGAGACTTTAGAGGTGGGAGCATCAGGGGGTCATGAGAGAGAGAGAGAGAGAGAGAGAGAGAGAGAGAGAGAGAAAGGCTCCATATTCAGCATCCGGACCTGCTGATCCAGGATCACGTGGCCGAGTGATTCAGCTAGACGATGTCAGAGCAAATCAGAGCGCTGGGGAGCATTCAGCGTGGAGCCACCTGACAGAGGAGGCCTGTTTCCATGGCAACACCCATGGGGGGAGGGAGGAGTGATACAGAGGGGGACGAAGCGACTGCATGCAGACAGAGGGGAGACGGGGAGAGAGAAAGGCAAGCAGAGAGGTTTTCATTGTTAGAAGCAAAAATATGTTACTGAATGATTTCTCCATTAAAAAAATGAATGACACCCCCACAACACACGAAAACAAACAGACACCAAAGTCCCTCTACTTCACACATACGCACACACACACACACACACACACACACACACACACTCTTTGTATCCATGCAACAGTCCTCGGGAGTTTATGGTCTGAGCTACTTAGCGACACAAAGGAGAAGAATCCTGAATGGTGTGTTAGTTCAATGAATTAGATTTTCGCAGCCACAGAGGAATGAATGAAGACGATGTCCATGAGTGGGAGAAAACATCTTCCCTGCCAAGCTAAAGCAGGAGTCATATGGAGTGTTTACACAATCCTCCAAACCAAACCCTGCTCAGTTTTAATAAGTAAACAGAGAACATGTTGAAATTTCTCATTTTACTGGCTTATTTTAATTTTCTGTAAACTGTTTTTCCTTCATTACAGTGTAAATGTTCTTTAAAGCAGCGCCAACCTCACTAGGGTCCAGACAGTTTTCTTTCCCTCTACAGATTATAAAAAAAGTATATATTCTAACATTTAAAATGACAGGTTTTTAAGCAGAATCTACAGTGAAAAACCTAATGTGTAAACATTTACATTAAAACTCCCACTTACATAATTAAAATGCCAAAAGTTTCAGATATATTAAAAGGAAACAACCTCAGTGTTCAAGTAAAACAAGGAATTTGAGGATGTGACCTTGGTCTATGAAGGAACCTGCTACATTTTATAGTGGAAACAATAAGTCAATTGATCGGAAGAGAAAATGATTGTTATCTGCAGCCTTTAAAAGTTCCTTGCTTCCATCCAAAGCCATAACCGAGGCTGATCGTTTGACTGTGGGAGGACAACAGGAATTAGGTTCACACAAATATGCCATTAATAATTTTAAAAGTATATATTAGAATTTTATGTGTCTTATAAAACAACAGTGGGGGAAATGGATAAGGCGGTTGAGGAGGAAGCTGCAGGCAGACACAGACAAGAGGGACTTCAGTCAGAGGAGTCAGCTGAATTATTTATATTCATAATAAAGCATAACTTTACTGCCCTCTGCTGAACCCATGATGGAAATAAAAAAATCTAGACTAGGAATGAGAGCTGAAATAATCCAGTATTCTCTTCTTTTTATCTTCCTAAAGTAAAATTAGCTCCCCTCGTCGTGGGATGACACGTGCTCTCTGGTGAAGTCTTTAAATAAACATGACAGTGCACAATCTACATTGCTGACCCATCAGTGAGCTGTCATTAAGCAGGGAAGGATCAGCGCATGTGAAATGACCCGTCCACTGCAGTAAAGGATGGCTGCAGGCCATTAGGCTTACTTAAGACTTTTGTTATTCCACAGTTGGAGGTCGTTAATATTTATGGAGCAGTCGATGGGCGGCTGGGGAGGCAGGAAAGACAGAGAGCAAGGTAAAAGGTGTGTGTAACCAAGTTTGGGGTTAATTGATAAGCAAAAATAGGCTTTAAAAAGAGAGGGAAGAAGGTGGAGGAGAAGGAGAAGTGCCTGTGTGTGTGTGTATGTGTGTGTGTGTGTGTGTGTGGTCTGTCAGTCTTTAATGGCTGTGCACTGAGGTGCTCTTTAAGAAAGGCCTCTCATGAATAATGCATCTGATTCAGTCATCCTCGAACACACGCCGCCATCAGTGGGACTGCTGGGGCTCGATTCACCAATCAGCACATTCACTCCCAGACAGTCGGCCGCTCCCCTTCTCTCCTCCTTTGGGGTCAGCTGTTAAACAGACCTTTCCTCACTGAGCCCTCACTATCAGCCAACAAATGCCCCCTTGCCATCCTGACTTTAGTAAAACAAGACTATTATCAGGTTATAATAAAAAAATCAACTGGCAAGGCAAGTGCAATTTCATATTTTTTATGGTTAAAAGAAACATTACAAGACAAAAAAACATGCCTCTATTCAGATTTAACCCCAAACCCACTCCCTCCTATTGAAGACAGAAACATTCACAAAGTGCTTATGTTATTTACTTTCATTTTAAAAAAGGGTAGTGTATTTTTTAAAACTTCCGTTTTTTACAAATGTGACAAACAGCAGTAAAAAGTGCATTTGTAAGGGATTTCAGTAGTGTATTGATAAAGGCTTTTGCACTGGTGAGTATTTCCTGTGAAGTGACACAATGTGGGTAACTGATGTTTTCTATGGGTACCAGCTAATGCCATGATGGCTACCTGGCTGCAAAGGTGTTTTTAGAGATGTATTGAAGATCATCAAAACACTGCTCGTCCATCCCACACGGTCACCACCAGCCTGCATGGCTTTCTGTTTACACAAGGCAAGATAACAAATGGAGCTCAGTTTGCTGAGCATATTTCTTGCCTTGAAACCTTAACAGTTAAAATATAGCATTGTTTAAACTTTCAAGACTTTTTAAGAACCCATGGACTGTGTGCCAACTATAAACCCAACATAAACCTGCCTACATATATATTGATACCTTCACTATTAGACATCTAAAAATGACAGCATTTTAAAATGAAAACAAAAGGAGAAGAATTACTGCATAGTCTTTATTTGGAGTAAAGCAATCAGAACAGAAGGAAGCAGATAAACATGCACAGTATTTTGTCTTGGAGAGTAAATATCAGGATCATAGAGTCAGTAACCTTTAGTTTACAACTGCTGATCTATCAGATGAGGAGCAACTTTACACTAACAAGCTGATTTCCGCACTAAAGACACAAATCAATAAAACCTCTACTTAATCAATCACCCATAATCAATCAGTCAAACTCAAGTAGGTCAAATCTTACAGGAATGAAAAGTAAACTGATGACTACAGTACATTTTGTTCCACCACCACACTCTAAAAATAACCACCTCCTCGTTAATAACCCACCTTTCACAGTAAACTCGTTAATCAAACATAAATTAGAATTTTAACCATTTTACCTTTAAAGCTATATCATTTTTATCCTTATTGATTAAATTTTTTTTTTGATAATATGTTCCAGCTAAACCCAGAAAAAAACATAACACTAAGTGATGTTGTGGTCCTTTTGGTGTCAAAGAATAACATACTTTCAACCTCATAAACTATTAATATATTATGTTAATATAGAGAGTATAAGAGGAAACCTTAAGTTAGACATTTGCCAGACTTGTATACTAATTGCAACTTATTAAAAATTAAGAATCTGTTAATGCAAAAAGGAAGCAGCTATTTCAGAAATCAATCAACCCTTTGATTTGCAGTTTACAGCCTTAAACTGCCCCCTAGTGGAAATGTAAGCTACTGCAAGAAGAGGAAACTCGAAGCTCTGCCTTCATATAGAATGTAGCATGGTAAACTTATAACGTCACTGCAGGACACACATGACCCAGCATCATCTCACTGGAGAGAGGTGACATCACTGCTGGTGCGCTTAAAGGTTTGGGTCGTTCTCATGGAAACGGTGCAGGTGGTCAGAGTACCTGAAAATGAAAATGAAAAAAAAAAAGAAAAATCTCCATCATGTACTTGCACATATGGTGAAAATGGCATGTTCAATTCATTCAGCTGCTGAAGGAACAAACTAACTTTTTAGCGCAGTAAGCGGAGCAGTCTCTGCCGATACTCTCGCTCCACGCCGTCTTGTACAGCACCTGAGAAAAAAGTCACGTCGAACAGTTAAGATCTGTCCAAACAGACGACACAGAGCCAGAAACTCTTCAAAGGTTTGCAGATGACGTACCAAGAAGACCAGGCAATGCAGGAACAGGGTGTAGAAGAAAGCAATGGTCCTGGCCATCTTGTTGGAGAGAATCACACGACCCTGAGAAACGCAAAAAATCAAGAGAAGTCAAGAAGCTGCACCAAACACAAAGTGTGTGTGTGTGTGTGTGTGTGTGTGTTTGAGTCTCACCAGGCCCAGAGTTGCTTTATCCCAGGGGCTGAGGCTCAGGTAACGACGCTGACGCTCCTGCAAACACAGAGTGGCTCATCTTAACCAAAAAATATTACACTAGCTATGGAAAGAATGGATACACACTGACCACCAAAAATATTCAAATAAAATGTGAATTTGAGGAATGGCTTTAATGGAAACGGCAAACTTTGAAAAAAAATATTCACAATTTTACAAAAAGGTTTTCCCATGAGCTACATCCTCTTGAAATAAAGAAGCTGTTTCTGCAGTCAGCTTCCTCACTGATTTTTCATCTGTTTCTGTTTTGATCCCACAGGAAGCAAAACCAACTGGCAAACAACTGCTTCCTGCTCTCTACCTTAATTTCTTTTATTTCGTTTTTTATTATATTCCTTTCTAATGAAGCACATACAGCCAAGTTTTGACACAACTTTGCAGTGCTTAGTCCTGTCTAGGAAAGTTATGGAAATTTAATTTGCATTTACTTTCTTTTAAGTTGGTTTAAAAACAGCAAATTGCACATCATTACTGTTTAATGTCGGGCAAAATGGAGAATCTGCAGATAAGATCTTGGCCTTTGAGTCACAAGAACTGACACTGGATCTGGCTCTACTGTAATTAAGCAGGAAACATGGCGGCCAATGTCATCCATGTTTGGTCAGATTTCAATTACCGAAGTAGGAAACTGTGACAGTAAATGACTCACTGAAACCAAAAACGTCAGGTTGTTTAATTTGTTTTGTGTATTGAAGGTGTGTGTGCTGTACCTTCCTGCTGAAGGATGCAAATGGATCCAGTCTCTCCTCGTACTGTGAGGAGTAGCGCATCACAGTGTCGTCACTTCCTCCAGCCTAAAGACAGACTCATTTAAAATTTTCTCCAAAAACCCAGGAATTATTTCCACAAAACAACCAGATATCAGCAACAAGATTGACACACTTATAAAACACACTCCCATTCATACGCAAACACACACACACGCGTGCACAGACGTACTCTGCCAGGGTAACTCTGCAGGAACTTGATTTTCTCGTAGAGTTTGATGTTGTCTGCTCTCAGGCTGTCCAGTTCATTCTGCAGGGCCTGCATGGTCTGCTGCATTGAGCGATTCTCCTGCAGGGGAAACAGAGGAGGCACACAGATGAGAAATTAGTTCCTCCAGAAAAAAAAAAAAAAAAAGACACAAAAATTCAGAATGTGTACGAGAGGTCGTGACTCACAGCTTCCAGCTCCTGATTGCGGGAGCGAAACCTCTCCCTTTGGCTGGAGATGATGGAGAGCAGAGAGTCCATCTGGCCCTGAGGGAGCTCAGGCTGGGGGCTCACGCCTGAACCTGGAAAGACACGGACTAATCAACACTTGAAACACCAGAATTGACTTCCTTCATTAAGATGCATGCATGGTCAAAAATGTGGTGTGATTAACAAAAACTTTAAAAAAAAAAAAGAAAAAAAAAGGGGTAAATCAAACTATATGTTGTGGTTGAATCTGATGCTGTCATCCATTTATTCAGCTGTAGGAAACACTTCATTACTGGACTCCATCTTGACCGTTGCATATATGAAAAAACCCTTTAAACTTAGGCTTTTCTTTTTTTTTTTTGAGAAATTTCATCCATCAGAACATTCTGTCAGGATTATCTGGTCTCTTTTAGATATGAAAAAGAACATAACATCATAGAGCAGACATCTACAGTGTCCCTGACATTTTTAACCCCCCCAAAATTATATATTTTATCTGTTAAAGACCTTGAGGACTTTTTCTCTTTTGTAGCTTGTGATTATGATGAATGTGTTTCGAAATGAACAAAACCTCTTCTGTAAAAAGTTAAAGCAGTTTCAGTTATTTCGCATAAGGAGCAACTGTTTACTAATTAAAACTAACTGAAAATTCAAAACTATTATGACTGAGGTAACAGAAAACTTTAGTGATAGTTTCTTTTCTGAAACCTTTGTATGTAATTAAAAATGTTTCAGACCTGACAGAGAATTTGACTCAGTGTTTTACCAGCTTGCTTATATCTGCACAGTTCACATAGTACATTGACTGTTTGAGGTTGAATTAATGGTCAAGAAGCCTTAAAGGTTACTACGGATTGGCTACAGTAACCTTTAAGGCTTCTTCAAATGTACCGATTCAGAACTGCTACATAACTTTTAGATACTGTGGGCAGGAAAGTATTTTCTCTTAGTCACGTGTCCAAAGAGATTAACTGTACAAAAGCTCTGTCCAGGCTTGTTTTTTTGAGGATGTGAGACAAAATGAAACATAATGTTCAGCTCTGTTTTTGTAATCCTGGGACGTACCAGTGAACATTGCAGTGGCCTCTTTTATCGGCTCGGGGATGTTCCCCATTTGGCTGACCTCCGACCCCTCTGTGTCGGGGCGCGGCAAGGAGGACATGGCCTGGATGGTGCTCAGGTCGTGCTCCAGCTTCAGAATGAGCTCCTTCTGCTCTGCGCTGGTTCGCACTGCGGAAGAAAACTCCACCTGCAGCTCTGCATAGCGGCCTGTGGAGAGCAGAGAGGACAGATGTAGATCATTTGTGGATCATTTTTAATCCAGGTTCCTTGTTTTCTTCATATTTAGCTTTAAATTTCCATAATAACTCACCTGTAAAAGCTGCAAATGGTAGAAGCAGTCCAACACACACACTATAAAGAAAGATTCCCCTCACTGTCTAGTCCTTCCTGGCTTTCTAACCAGCCTCTTTCTCTGAGAATACTTATTTTTCAGTGAGATCAATGCTTTAAATAACTCATATTTTCAACATGATTTCTGGCAAAGAAAGAAAAACTACCACAGCACACTTTTAGTATTTGTATAAAAGAGATTTACTTCAATTATCACACCTAGGGTGCATGTGAATAATAATGATGATGAATCAAATGTCAATCATAACAAATACATTGTGAACGTTTCATACAGTGATATTGCTTTTCAATGTTGTAGAAGGGACTGTTTTACAGTGCTGAGAACAAACAACATGATACGTTTAGTAAATAGAAAGATAAAGAAACAATGATACATGAGGAAAAACGAAAGGGAGGGAGACCCCAAAAGAGAAAAAAGCATCTCAGGAGTGACAGAAGTGCTAGGGAAACAACTTTCAAAAAACATCTTAACCATCCCTTTACAGTCATGCAGCCTTTTGTACTACAACACACATGTACGCGCACACACACACTCACAAAAAAAATAAAATTAAAATTTTTTAAAAATCAGTGGGAGAAGTTATGAGAGTTATTACTTCCACGTTGTTGATGAGAGGTTGGACAAATCATCTAAAAACACTCTGAACTCGCTAAAGCCTCAACAAGCATCTTAAAGCTTTCCAAAAGGGAAGGGAGGGGGGACGGAGATCTCCCCAGGTCATTTGGTTGTCAGACTACACTGTGGTTCAAGCTATGGGTGAACTGAAGCGACGACACAAGGTAGCAACATTCATAAAAAAAAACAAAAAACAAAAAACTGTCAGCAACCTTTCAACAGAGGTGGAAAAAAAACTACTTCACTATTTGGCTTTTTGCTTCCTCTTTTTAAGTCTTGCAAGCGCTCACTGAAATGTTTTTATTGTCCCAGAGTCGACCTCTGGGTTCAAAACCTGTACAGATATGCATGTAACAACTCAAGAGACAAGAGGAAAGTTTTTAAGACTTAAAATTAGCTGAAGCCAATGTAAGAGGTGAGCGGAGGAAAAAAAAAAAAGGTTAAGTGGAAGGGGGGGGAAGTTTAAGGGATGAGTGTATTGTGCTGTATTATGTGTGTATGTATTACTGAGTGTGCTATGCATACAGCACCACTGATTCGGAAAGTGTTTCCTTACAAAACCCACTTCATAAGATATATTCTAAAAGTATTACAAAAAACATCTGAGGTTTTTCTTTCTTTCTTTTTTTTTTTCCTGAATATGGTGACCAGTGCTGCTGTTCGGGCTTCCATTACAACTAATATGTCAAATGAATAACCACTACTTCAACAGATCATACAGTAAAGCTTTACAACTTCAGAAAACATGATATGATATACAGCATCTGTTACACCTTTACAATGTTATTCAACAGTGTATAGAATCATCTGATTTAAATTTGTAGAAAAATATCTGTGGATCATGGAAAAGTCCTGAATCGTCCCTTCTCTCCTCCTGCCTTCAAACAAAAGCATACTGTGACAATAGTGAATCAATAGCTACTTGATCGACCGTATTTACACGTCTCTTTTCCAAATAACCATTAGAATTGGCACACGTCATTATCAATACCTGTAGTGCCATTATTAATGTCACAGCAAACCTGACACAAACAGAAAAATACAAAATGCCCTATGAATAAATTCAGTGTTATTACAGTGTACGCTGTTTCTGCATGCTTCCTCCTTCATTCAACGCTCCGGCCTTTCGCTGCTAGTTAGGTTATGTACAACATAAGAAATGCATTGTGGGAAAACAACTGTCTGAAATAAGACCCGGGCTAAAACGCGGCCCCGATCAGTCATAAGAATACACAAGTTCGTTTTTTTTTCCTTTTCCTCTTTCACTGCACTCCAGCAATTATATACAACCCTCTCTAGAGTCGACTTTTAAGTACCAATATGAGGTGGACAAGAAATAAATTTGGATCAAGACGCAGGATTTATTATGAACTAATCAGTTGAAGTCGTTTACATCTAATGACATCACTAGTTTGGTGCCCTGCTTGGCAGTTAAAGGCACAAATCTGATGATCTCACGAGGTTTAGGTGAGTTGATGGTTCTGACTATAAAATGGCAAATGGGGTTAAGTGCTTATACTTTACAGTAGCTATTCATCTCCATAAAACAAACTGTGGTTGTTCAGTCCAAGCAGTCCAACAGAAGGCAATAAGCCCCCGGTATTCTGCAGAAGACGGATGTTTCACATCAGTCGTCCACAGGAAGAGCCAATGTTTGTGGAACTTTACAATTATTAGATACATTAGAAAATCCAATTTTAGCCAATGCATCTTAATGCAGTGCAACGAGGTTATCAGTATGTTTTGACAGGCTGCCAATATCTCAGGATGTACATTCAGGGGAAAGGGAAGCTTGAGGATGGACTGAGGAGATTTGGGATAAAAACCAAAACAGGTGTTTACTTATAGTATCTACAACAACTGTACAGGACAATGGCCCTTTTCTGTCACACAGCTATCTATAGTTTGAAGCAAGGGGTTGCTGTATAAGAATACAGTAAGAGTTTTTATGTATAAAACGTGGGTACAGCTATCTTATAGTTTCATTTTTAGTGTTAGGATGCGCAGTCTGTGCTTGGTTCAGAACCACTTTTTTTTTTTTTTTTAAAAAAGGCATACACTTCCCAGGCTCCTGGGATCGTACTCTGTTGTAGTGTTTACAGACCCTGTCCAAGGTAAGATCCTAATAAGTGCTTTGTTACGGACTGCAATATAAATTCTGCATAATCATAGGCTGGCTATCTGTTCAATCTGGCGTAGCACACCTGCTAGCTGGTACACTTCTCTAATCTCAATTTGGCAGATATGACCTCCTTCAAGTTAACATGTGTTCTCAAGTTTAGGTAATGTCATTTGACCTATTCGACAAAGTGTACACATTTGGACCTGTTAATTATGATAATGTCAATAACGAGTTGGGCGAAGTCTACCTAAAGAAAGCTGCATGCCCTGCCGAGCATTAGTGTTGGGCTTGCCCAAGAAACAGCCAAACGAAAAAACAAAACAAAACAAAAAACATTATCGGAGAATAGAAAACAGGAAAAGAGATATGCTATCATATATTCACTGATCTTGATATGTCCTTTGATTCTCGAGCTAGCAATTTAAGAGCATAACTGTTGTGGTAAAAGCTTTATGCTTACGGGAGCATGAACTGTAGCAAACACATTTTTCAAAGCTATTGAAATGACACTAAACTTTAGGATTCATGAATATACAAACAAATGAGAACTAGTACATCTTTGTAAATATTAACCAATACTGCCGGCAGTCTATACGTCTAATAAAAATGTTACTTGCCCTCAGGAACAGTATAATCCCTTAAAAAATAGACAACTCAAATGATAAGACATTAAATGAAAAATACAGCACCTATAAATAAGCAGAATAAAAACCAAACTATAAATGCAAAATAGCAATAAAACCAAGCTACAGTAAATCATAGTATTACACTACTTTGTGAGAAGATTAATGTAATGGTAACGCATCAAACAGCTTAAAGAAGGGTGTCAGTTGTGCACTAGTAGTGTGTGCAAGTAGATACGAAATATGACCCAACTCATTGGAAACACTGAACACTCCTCAATCGCACACACTTGTGCACACGCATGTATTGACAGGCGTGTGTGTACATGCACCTGCGCACACACACACGCATGCACGCACATAGGGGAGGCAGTAGGCTGACAGGCACTGAGGGCTTGTGTGGGACAGGGAGGAGGTGATATGCCTTATAATTTGTAGTGTATACAGTAGAATTCAATGCAAAAGACTTACATCCCTGGATACAGGATAGACTGGAGGAGAGTGGTAACTACTCATACCAGGGTTGGGGTGAATTCACTTTGCGGCAATTGACTAAAAGTACAGATTAATAAAGTACTGTACATTGCAAATGATTTGCTAAACCCATTTTTTTTTCAGTCAGAATTGTACTTATCAATAATCTACTTCTTTACTTTAAATCGGAGTGAATTGACCTCGACCCTGACTTACATGCAGGCAAATACAAATGCACACGTGACACACAACCACACACACAAACGCACGGACAAACATACACACACACACACACACTCTTCCTGATTTGGCCTATAAAAAGATGTGTGTTTTGTGAACAGAGAAAATTTGTCGGTGGTGCAGACACACACGCACCCAGCAGGTCCAGTGCTGGGTAAAGCTGTGAAGTGCACAACCTAAAACAACAAGAGACACGTAAAGTATCACCATGTCAGACAGCTACAGTACTACGTGAATTCATTGTATCGTATTTCAACAACGCAACATTAATCCATTCTAATTCTTTTTTTTCTTAAAAAAACAGTAACTTGTTATTCTCTTATTTTCTGTTCTTATTTTGTACTAATTAAAAATGCTTCCTAAAATTCCCTATTTTTTACTCTTTAGAGTCAATAGACTGTGCAATCTCTTATTGGCAACCAAATTGCAATATCAAAATAAAAGAGATCATCCTTCATCCTTAAAAGAAGGGTTTAAGGAGGCAAAAAGAGGGTTCCTTCCTTCCTTCCTCTTCAGATGAGTGTGTGTTTGTGAGGAATTAAGAAATCCTTCTGGCCATCACATGGCTGTCAGCAGGATAGGATATGGGACACAACAGGTCAAAGTTCATCTTTCTTACATCAGTAACCATGGCAGCTCAGCCGGCAGGCCTTCCACTACCCTCTTAAGAGTGTAGGAGTGAGATAAAAAAGAAAACATGCTGCCATTGAGAAGAGAACACACACCATTTATAGGTGTGCTCACACACACACACACACACACACACACGCATACGCACACACACACAGGTGCACACTGACACAACCCCTAACATACAAACACGCACACACACACACGCAGTGAGTGAAAAAGGCAAAGGGTTTGTAACAGTCACTCTACAGTGTGAAAAATGAGGCGTCTCACTGAGTGAGGGGAGGTTTGTGGACACTTGGGAGGTGAGAAGAAGAGCGGAAAAAATCTCCTTTAAGAAAGTGAGAGTTCTTGTAAGAGAGTTCCTGTCTCTATCTATCATCTATCAGTGTCTATCACTGTGACAGCTGCTGTGTCAGGCCTTGCCTGTGTGTTACTGAGTCCAGGTTTTGACCCCAGCTGTGGGTCACACCCCAGCTCAGGACTAACCAGTCTGGTGCACCAGTGGCTGGTGATAGGGGAGGTACAGCAGGGCCAGAGGCCAGCAGGACGGCTAAGTGCTTTTCTCAGTACAAAAACAAAACTTAGTTTAAAAAAAAAAAGAAAAAAAAAAAAGGAGAGACACGCAAGTTCTCTTATTTTGTTCTTCTAAGTATTCAGTAAATCTTCTTTTTAAGGGTTTTGCCAACCACTCTTTGTTTCTTTCCTCTTTTTGGAAAGGTTCTAGGTAATAAAAATGGCTGCTGAGCTTGACTTTGGCTGTGTCCACTCTCCAACTGGAACAGAGCAGGAGGGGTCCAAGGTTAGAGGTCGTGAGGTTATGAGACAAGAGGGAAGGATGGTCAGGGGGAGCTAAAACTCCCACTCTGAGGGATCCTCTTTGCTCGCAGCCTTCTCCAGCCTGTGGATGATGTTATTGAGATTGGCTGCTTTCTTCTTGCGCAGATTGTTGTCCCTGGGGTTTCTGGCAGGGCCAGCGGCTGGGATGTTAGTACTAGAGGCAGAGCCACTGGAGGATGCCTCCGTGAGGCTGAAGAGCCCCAGTCCACCCTGTCCACAGCTGGAGCCTTGCCCGGCTAAGCCTGAGGTGGTGCAGTCTAGCTCTGCAGGGGAGTTATTAGAGCCCCCTGCCTCCAACTCAGCCTCCATGTCGTGGTCTTTGCATGTTCCTCTGTGATCCTCCAGGCCAATGCCCAGTCCCTGGCGTGTCTCCACTGTGCCCTCAGATTCTGTCCCATCACAGCTGTCCCCCTCTCCTGATTTGGACCCACGGAGGGAAGGGGAGCCTCCCTCACTCCCAGGCCCTACCCCACCGGCTGCCTGGATCTCCTCTATGAAGAGCTCTCGCCGAATACGTGACCTAGTAGAGACACAGGAGTTCAGTCACATCACTTAGTCTGAGATACAATTTTTCAAATTTAAAGCTTCAACTTCACTGATCTTAAGAGTGTGAAACAGAACAGGGCGGTAACTTTAGCCCCTCCTAGTTGCACCAATATCTAAGAATAAGACCTCTTTTTTTAACAATAAAACAAGATTTTTAGCATTCAAGTTTGCTTCTTCTCAAATGCTGACCTGTAATTATGGAACCAGTTGATGACAGTACTGGTCTTCAGGTTGAGCTGGGAGGCCAGCTCCTCAATGGTTTTGGGGGAAGGATAGGGCTTCTGCTGGTAGGCCCTTTTCAGGGCTTCCTTCTCCTCGGGGCCCAACACCACCCTGGGCTTCTTCAGCTGCTGTCCTGGACTCTGGGAGCCCTGGATGTAATCAGGCCCGACTAAGCTCCCATCCACAGCATGGCTATCACTCAAGGAGCTCAGCCGCCTCTTCATGTAAGCTGAACAGTGACATATAAAAATCAAGAGGGGGAAGTCAGTGAATCAGAAAATACATTTTTGTAATAAAGAAATATGACAAACATCAATAGAATTATAAAGCAGCAGACTGGCCATCTGGTCTAGAATCTCCCACTGCATAAACGCCTTTGAGCTGTAGTTAAAAGAGGCTGCTATCTTTGTTGATAAGCATGAAATCTGACAATCATTTTTCATGTGAAGAAAAGCTAGTTCAGTCCAAACAGCTATTAATGATTTGTCGATTGGATTAAAGATGCAGCGATTAATTGACTACTCAGTTCATCAGCACTTTGACAATCAAATCAGTGTCTAAAGCAAAAATGCCTCAACAAACAAATAAAAATGTTATTTTTCCAGTCTCTTTAATTTGAATATCTGCTTGTCATCTTTTTCTTCTGAGGTAATAAGCTAAATATTTTTGGACAGAAAAAGCAAGATATTTGAGGCATTGTTTTTGGTTATATTTTTCATAACTCCCTGAAAATTCATGGACTGAACAATCAAATGATAATTTGCATATTCACTGATTTATAGGATTTTTTGGACTGATCTATATTTTCTTTTCTGCTTTAAATATTTTATGTTCAAACAGGAGATTTCTATGTTTTAAATCCACATAAAACAGATTGTCCTCATCTCAATTTTAGGGGCAGGCAGTATGTGAGTTGTGAACATTTTCATGTTTGGCTTTTTTGGTCTTATTCAACAGAGGTCACACTATTACTGAAACTACATGTCTGATGGTTGCATGCCACCAAGAAACGTTGAACCTATTGTGCATCAGACAGTCTTCTTAAAAAATTAATCAAGCTATTCTCTTCAACAGCCACTAGGTGGTGCTATCATATTTCTCAGGAATTCTAACAATGAAAACATCTCTTCCATTTTGGAACAAACAAGCAACACCATGCACTCCGGGCACCAGCAGCTGAAAATGAACAGCTCATGGCAGCGTTGCATGAGGTTGACATTTTCTCAACCCCAATACATGCTGCCAGATATATTAGTGTTGTGGGGAAAAACCCCTCAGAGCAAGGTTAGACCACTCTAAAAGTTGTGCACTGCCTCGCAGGCTTGTACCACAAGGGTGAGAGGTCAAATATGGTGACTCTAGAATAGGTCCATGTCTTTCCTTTGGGCTTTGCTAGTGGGCAGGACTTTTCCCCATTGCTATTTGAATGCATTACTTTGGGGTCAATAATCTAAAACGAAGCTGAATGGAGAGTAACCCCACCAATCCAAGCCCTAAACACACTGGCATGAGGTCAGTTTTGTTTTTTGCCCTTGTGAGTAGTTTGCGATATGAGGAGGGTAAACTGATTCTGGATGCTTGCGCCTACTGGCAAGTTCAAATAAGCGTATCGCATCTCTACGGAGAGAGCTTGAAGTGAGCAGTCAGGGGTCACTGTGGGGCAGCCAGGAGGGTGAGGCCTCTCGGCTCCTCTGATTCCTAAATGCATCATGCAAACAGAGGGGAATCAAGAATGATGGAGAGATAGCGCAGAGGCTAACGAATGATAAAAATACAAGCTTATAGACACTAGTGATTATAATGATGATGACGATGATGAAGAGGAGTGCTGATGACTGTGAGTAAGCAGGCCCCCGGCAGTCCCCTAGCTGTCACATCTAATACAGTATGTGATGTCTGCAGTCCTGATTGGTACTGACATCACACCAAGATGACTGTGATCTGCACAACATGCTCTGCTGTCCTGCACAAAGGATATTGTGTGTGCAGATGTGCATGTGTAATTCAAAGGCTGCTCCTTCTGTTTATTTTGTGAATGTAGTTATAAAGTAAATGCATGCTTAAGCAGATAACATGAAGGGTTTTTTTTATCTCATCTTTCATTTATTATTTTTGAAGGCATGCGGCTCTTTGTGCGTCTGTTTTTCATTGTTGAGCTCTGACTACACACCTTTCTTCTCCAGGCGTTTCATGTCCATGAGTTTCTCCACACTGTGTGGATCCTGGAGCCAGAGCTGCATGCGGACGAAGGGCTCTCTGCCCTTGAGGCTGAGCTTGTGCCAGGGTTTGGGCCTGGCCAACAGGTCTGAGACAGAGCCCTGAGTCAGACCCAGGATAGTCTCCCCAAACAGGCGCTGGCCTGGTAAAAGAGAGGGAACATAAATGGTGATTCAAGAGAAAGGATTCCAAATCAGAATAACATATCAATAGTGACAGAGGTGGAAAGAGAAAGTGCAACTTAACCACACAGAAAGCATCCACTGTGATTCTTACCAAGATTATTATCAGTTAGCACCTCCTTAACCTTCTTGGTGATGGCATAGGTATCAAGTTCAGGAGACATTGCTACCATTTCCTGGATGCTAAGACCCGAATGACCAGGAACGGGTAGAGGGGTGCTGAGCTGAGACTCCCCACCTGAGGGATCCTCAGACAGATTTTTGAGACTAGAGGACTGCGAGGCGAGTGGATCCCCTGCAAGACCATTGACGGACTCCTCAGCTGAACTGAGGGGTGACTCTGGAGCGGGGCTGCAGCTGGCTGATGTCTTGGGAGTACCCTCTGCTTGAGCAGAACAGACAGGGTGAGAGAAATCATACAGGTTAAAAGACATGTTTCTGTGTAAGAAAACAGAGTTTCATCTTCTCTCCCTGCTGGGTTTGGGAGGGACTTCAGTCATACTACATCAATTAATTTAATTCCTGTTAAACAAACAGCAAAGGTGCTTAAGTTTTCAGTTTGAAGCTTTTTTGGCTTCCTCCTCCTCTTCCTTCATCTCCCTGTCTGTCTGTGTAGTACTGCTGTGCAGCTCAGCAGGCTGGAAGAGAGCAGTCATGAGGAGCTGTCAGTGTACATTAGCTGCTGTTTACACCCCCAGAGAGAAAGAGAGACACGCACACGCGCATACACACACACACACACACAGAGCTGCCATCTGGCGCTGCAACACTAACTTGTCTATGACATGACAAACCAGCAGCTTGCTGGCTGACACTGCCACAGCACTGACGATGGGGGGATGGTGGGAGGAGGAGGGAGGATGGGGGGTGGTAGTGGGAGGAGGAGGGTGGGTGGGGTGAGTGACAGACTGACAGTAACAACTAGCCACTAGCTCTAATCAGGCTTTCAAAGTAATGCTCTAGCCCAAGGAGTTTGGTTGTGAAGAATCCATAAACTCCGTGTGCTGGTGTGTATGTGTGCATGTGATTTGTTTACCTTGGTTCTGAGCTTGCTGGATGTGTGCGTTTTGCCCCTGGTCTCCGTTGAGCCACGGCTGCATGCGGAGGTATGGCTCTCTGCTCCTCTGGTTCAACTTGTTCCACTGCTTGTGTCTAGACAGGCTGTCACTCAATATTCCCTGAAACACACAAGCGGAGAATGGCTCAGACATGCAACCACTGTAGAGTAAAAACAGAGTAATATAAACAAGAGCAAGATGTAAAAAAAAACACACACAAGCCTTTTTTTTTTTTTTTTTTTTCTCGCCACCCCACACCTCTTTGGGGTCTTCTTGGTTGTGGTTGTCCTCTCCTGTCTGGCTGGTTACGGCCCTGCGGTGGTCTGTATGCATGTTGCCCAACCACTGCTCTCTCCAGTAACTCACTCCCCCAGAACTTCCGGAGCGGGCCGACCCCTCCTGAGAGCTCCGACCCAACCTGAGAGCTCCGTCAGCAGACAAGTCGATCCCTGAAGAGGCCCTGCCCTCTCTCTTCACGCTGGAGCTGAAGTCCAGGATGGGAGACGGGGATGAGGGGGAGGACAAGAGGGAGCTGTAAGGCTTCTTGAGGGAGAGTGCCAGGGGGTTGTAAGGGGGGAGAGGAGCGGTGAGTGGGGAGCCCAGGGGGTCCCTCTGAGATAGTGATGCTGTGGAGGAGGAAGAGGAAGACGAAGCCTTGAGGATGGGCTCCAGTGCAGCCTGTTGGGCTTCCATTTCTCTTCGAGCTTGCTCTAGGATGGAGCGGATAGCCTCGTCTGATCCGCTACCGCCTCCCCCTCCTACACCGCCTCCACCCCCTCCTTTCAATCCTGCATACGAGGGTTGAGCATGGGACAAGTCTGTTGAGGGAAGAGGAGAGGGCCATCACGGGGGATGCCGACTAACACTCACAGCCACAATGCATCATCTTCAATGCCTTGACTTCTCTTGAGATGACAAAAAACTTTGACTCACCGGCTTTCTGCACCTGCAGCTCTCTTTTGGCCTGCTCCAGAATCGACTTGATAGCCTCGTCTGAACCCGCCTCTGGGGTGCGGACGCGAGCAGTAATGTTACCTGGAAGGAGAGAAAGAGGGAATGGGAGGAGATGAAAAATTGTGTCTGATTATAAAAGCAGAGATAACAACAATAACTGAGCCTATAAGGACATCAAGTAATTACACCATAGCACAGCACAAAGAACAACATTCCCACCACTGAGCTACAAGGCAGCTACACTGGAGGGATTGTCATAATTTCTCTGGTCCCTCTGGAGCTCACACATGCACACGTGCTACAGGGTTCGTACAGTAAATGCTCCCCACAGAATAACAACTACCAATAAAATCCCTAAATACACATGCTGGCTTTTCCTTTGACGCAAGTCACTGAAACTGTGCGGTTACCTTCAAGGCACATGTATATCTGTGCGCCTGCCTGCAAATTAATAAACGCAAACTCTCACACAGACACAAAAACACTCGCACACTCATCATAGATACAGTTCACCCCAACACAAACATGCCACACAGACAGAACGTGCTACAATCTCTGCGTGTGAAGGGGACAGACCTGTGTGTGAAGCTGTATTGGAGAGGGCTCTCCGCTTCGGAACATCCTGAAACACTCGGCTAAGCTGGGGCTGGCCTGAGCCCTCTGTTAAAAACAATATACCACACACTATGTTACAGCACTTGTGTGTTTCTTTTCTTTTACAGCTAGACTATATGGTGCCCTATGATGCTCTGCAAATATATGGAATGTGTTGACACTTCCATCCAATGCACATTATAGCACTATAAATGTATTGATCTTCACCATCTGTGGCCCCAGTTGGAGTCAAACCTCCATCTCTAACAGGAATAATAAACTAGTACAAAGAGCAGTGAGAAGATAAAATATTTAATAGTGCGTAAAAAACAAAACATACAAACTGCAGCCTCATTTTTAACATGGACTAACTATGTCTAGGACAACGGCTGCAGCCTGTTATGTTTTTTTGTACCACTGAGACCACCTTCAATCAGAAATGTCCTGATGCGTTAACAAAAGCAGGCCCAGGCTAATCGAATCTAGCCGTAGTTAACAGTACCCTTGCCTTCCTCCTAGTTCCCACCGATCAATGCTATTGATGTGTGAAAGGTTTCTGTATTGACTGCGATAGCAAGGAGAGGCTCTTGGGATCCGTGCGTGACTAGGAACTCGCTCAAAACACACAGGTGTGGCACAGGATGGGAGTTAGGAAAGAGAAAGAAAAATAAAAAGCTAGTACATATTGACAAGCTAATCAATGGCTCTGTGCAGGGCTGTACACACACACACACACTCCCACATGCAAGACACATACACACACACACACACACACACTCACTCTCACGCACGCACTGACAAATGAAAGATACACAGACTCACCTCTCTGCCGTCCCTGGATGCTGCGCAGCGCGAGGATGTTCTGCTCATCGGCAAGGAACTGCCTCATCTTGTGGAAGGGCTCCTTTCCTCGGATGGTTAGCTTGTTCCACGGCTTTGGTCTGGCCAGGATCTCACTGACCGAACCCTGGGACAGTCCCAGCACATAATGGCCAAACACACGCTGACCAATGTTGTGCTTGATCAGCTGCTCTTTCACCTGCCGGGCAATCTCTGCTGTGTCCATGTCCTCCCCATCCAGAATACTTCCTGTGGTGGCATCAGAGTGGCTCGGTGATGGAGATGGGGCGCTGCCAGCGGTGCTGCTCCCATTAACAGGAGCAATGTCTGGGCTGGCTGGAGGTGGCTGGGGGCTGCTGGCTGCGAGCGGTATGGCTGCAGACCCAGAGCCAGGGGTGGAGGTAGGGATGGAGCTGAGGGTTGGGGTGAAGGGGGTGAACAGTAGAGCCCCACTGGGTATACCAGAGGATTCCTGCAAGGCTTTGGAGTAGAAGGTCTGGAGCAGCTGCCGCTGAATCAGTGAGTTCAAAGCCATCTTACCACCCACCAGAGGGAACACAGGGGAGTAGAAGTCCTGTCCAATGCCCGTAGGAGTGAAAGGGTGCGTTTCGCCGCTGCTGGTGGTGGTGGCAGTGTTGAGGGGGTCCGTATGAGTGCGAGACAAGGGAAGCTGGGAGGAGGAAGGAAGAGAGGGAGGGGGAGGAGGGGGCGAGGAAGAGGGATCGCTGGGCATGGTCTCCTCCTTCGGCGTGGACTCTTCTGTCCCTTTTCGCCCGGCTGACCCTACAAGAAAGGTCAAACACACCATGCATTATGGGGGAGTCAACAAAAAAGGGGTTCCAAAAAGAGAGGGAAAAAAAATTAACAAAAGTTGAAAAGTTATCTTAATCAAGTCTTTTCCAAATTAGTGAACTTTGTTTTCCTTTTTTGCCAACCCCCCCAGACAAAGTGCCCATGCATTTGTGATTTCAACCTTTCTTGTAAGCCACAGCCTGGAAGAAAAAAAGGACAAACAAAACAATTGACACTGTGCCACTTAGGCAGACTAGCTTAGCCCAGGGCTCAGTCGCTCTCCCTCTCTCTCTCTCTCTCTCTCTTGCAGGCAAAGTGGAAGTAACTGCACAGGGTAAAATGATGTCCTTAGATAGCCATTACACCATGCGAGTCCTCTTCCATGCTGCTGCTGCATGTTCCTAAATACTGATAGATTCCAGTGTAGATGCAGTATCATTGTCTTTAGTTCATAAAAAATACATCCAGGGAAAAAAAATGGAGCAATAAAACTCTTTAAAAACATTTTTGTGGCTAAACAGAAAACAGATGCATGCCACCAGAAAAAAATAGAGACATTACAGCTCTGCTGACTCAGAGTGAGGGCTTTGTTTCGCTTCTTTCCTGAATAGTTAAGACTGATTAAATTTTTACATTCACAAAAACAAATAGAGAAATAAACTATATTTTCTCAGTCTTGTAACTACTAGAATTCATCTCGATGATAAGCGCTTGGAGAAATATTATTCTAATGCATAACCATTGAGACTTAACATGATTGAGGAAGACAGTAAGTTCCCCTTACTGTGAATGTTAATCAATTCAAAGCTATTCAACTATTCAAGCCTAAAGCCATGACATTTCAAACCCATAAACACTGTTGCAGAGGGCAAGAGTCCTGATGTAGGGGCGATACTATGGTGTCCTCGTTTTTGTGTGCTGCTACTTTTTTACTATTCAGGCTGACCTCCTGCTGGAGAATTCAACAACACAAGCTATTTTCATTTCCCTCCATGATGTGTGGGACTAAAGTAACAACATTTCTGTACCATGATAAAGTATTTCTTTTGCAAACTGAAACCAGTACTGACAATTAATTTTAAAATATACGACTAAACGGCTAAGTATTCTCAGAGAAAAAGACACTTTATGCATACATACACACAGTATGTATGTACTACCTTGATGCATTGTCTTCAATGCCTTACCTGCAGCTGAGACCTCACCTAAGCTTCCATGAATACTGGACTCCCCTTCTGTTGGCATTCTTTCATTTTTGCTGGTCTGAGTGACAGCCAGTTGATGAATCCAGACCTCATTACAACCTTACATTTGAGCAGACTTACCACTGAGCTCAGTGTTGGCAATGCGCAGAGCAGCACTCTCTGACTGAAGACTACGGTTCCTCTCCAGCAACAGCACCTCCAGAGGTTTGGATGAGTCCTGATGGAACAGAAATTAAAATTAAACATTTCAAAGCTTTTTTTTTTTTTTGCTCTGGCCTCCCTCAGAAGTTAATTTTAAGGAACTTCTTGTATAATCTTTTGTTATCAATGACCTAATAGCTATTTTTGCAGCATTATGCATGAGTTCCAGTACTAAAGCTCACTTTATTAGTAGGTTGTAACTTTTACCTGGACAGAGTCTGATGTTCCAAACTCCATAGACTTGAGGATACTGAAGAGAGAGTGAAATTCATTATCAACCCCTTTACAAAGACACAAGTCTATGTAGTGTAGCATGCTAGTATTAATATTTCTGTCTAAAGAAAAGAAAGAGGGGCAGGGGACACATTATAAAGCTACAGACATAAAAACTTCACCTTCATAAAAGCACTCAATTAAGTTACGCATCTTAGATGAGGACATGCATCTTCTTTACCATTGTTCAAGACATCACATGCCTGCAATAAATAGACCTGCACGCACGCACACACACACACAAACACGCCTGTGTGAGCTTCTCACCTCAGCTCCTTCTTCACCTCCTCATAGTCAGCTTGCTTCTGCAGTTTCTCCTCCAATTCCTGAAGGTTAAGAAGAGATGAAACGACATGAATATAAGATAATAAAAGAAGTCCTTGCATCTTTATATGTTATGTACTAATGTCAGAGACTTAATTCTAGATAACAGAAAAGGGCGAGTTAATGAGTGAACATAGTTATCCATGTGATCAGAATAAACAAAAAAGAAGAAAAACACAAGAACACAGAAACAGTCTCATTATAAATTCATAGCAAAATATGAAAACTGCAAAACCTGCAGGTTTGTGCTCTGTGGGTACCTTCAGAGTGGCAGTCTTGCTGCTGAGCTGCTGCTCCAGCTGTGTGATCTGTAGGCTGGTGGTCTCTCGGAGTTTGGTCAGGCTGGCCTGCAGTCTCTGGACGTCCTCCACCAGCTGGGCGGTCTCCCTTTCTTTGGCCCTGAGCTCCGCCTCCAGACTTGAGTGGGATGCCACCTCCGCCACCTGTTCCTAGAGGCCACAGAAGACAGCAGTTTAATATAATGAGCAAAGTTAAACCTGTATGAGTGATAAAAAATATCCAATAAATGCCCCGATTTAGAAATATCAAATTACAATAGCAATCAGATTATTTATGCAAAAAAGAGGCTGATCTATGGAGTAATTATCATTTCAGGAAGCCTCCTGCTTTAAACCTACATCAGATGTAATGTATCACAAGCAAATATTTGGTGTGGCAGTCACTCTCTAAGTTAAGTCCCATCTCTGCAGTCTGTTGTGCAGCTCAAATAAATCTGTTAATCAATACACCAATCATCTATTGCCCCTGATGCCTGACCTCTGACCAGTCATTGATAAATTAAAGCTTTAATCAGCTGATCACGTCCAGCATGAAAAGGCAAAGCTGATCTTCATCCTATCAATACCGCTTTTTTAGATATCCAGTAAATCAGTGAAGCAGTGAAATGTGTTACCGTGTCAGGGTCGGCCTTGGCTGGGCTGCCGAGCTGCTGGGATTGGTTACTCAAGGACAGTCGCTCTCTGAGTGACTCCGCCTCTCTCTGAGCTGCTTCTGCTCGCTGAAAGGAGAAAAAGTTGGAGGAAAATCAACTAGTGCAGATTTTGACACTGTCAAACATTATCTAATAGTTAATTCAGTGCTACAACGTAATGTGCTTTTTTTGGTGTACACTCCATGTGGCCTAATTCTTTACTAGCCCCAGAGAACAGTTCAAAATCTACTAAATACATGATGATGGAGACAGCAGGGTGACAAAAGAATAATGAGACAGGAAAAGCAAGTTTATCCTGTCAAAAATAAATAGTGTTGGGCAAGTAGCATTCAAGACAGCAAATTAAATTGAGGTAATAAAGTTTTCCAATACACCATCTTGTTCTATCAGTCTGCATGCCTGTAAGGAAAGGAAGTCAACCTCCTTTCAGCATAAACAAATACACTGTGTACTACAGAGCAGAGGCAGAAAGAATGCAAAGTATGTATAGAGCGATGGCTGAGGGAGGGTTTTTTCTTTAATTGAAAATTTTAAATTAGTCCTGAGAATTGAGACTGTACCGATGCCTCATATTCACGGCCAAACTGCCAAGCTCCAGTTGGGAATCATCTGCAACCCCGGCCAACTTGCCATCATTAGGAGTTACAGGGAGCCGATTCCACAGTGTTCCTAATTGCAACCATATTGAGAGCTGTTATTGACTGGGTGGGAGTTGGACTGCTAGTCGTGAAAGAAAAATCCTGTTTTCCATTTTCTCCTTATAAAAGCGTATAAAAAGTCTGTGACTGAGCTGGAGGCCATGCTGTCATCCTCTGTAAACCTCAAATCAGAAGTGTGAATAGTGCGTGTGTGTGTGTGGCATTATAGTCAGAGCGCTTACCTTCGGGCTAATATTAACATTACATGCCTATGCTACCCCTTTAGCCACAAATCATACTCTCGGGCTAATAATGAAAGTTAACAACAATGACATTAACAGATACCACAGGAATATTTACAACACAAGGGCAGAGGGCACGCTAGGGGGCTCATTTCAGCTGGTTTAGTAGGTGTGTAACAAACATGTAAAACAAACAGCAGCCCTCACTGTAATAAGCAAGTCATTATTTGTTAATGTAAGCCACATTTCGCAGATTCTGGAAAAGATGAAAAAAAAAAAAAAAGAATCTTTGGATTTAAGGGAGAATGCTGGTAATTTTCTAAATATTTTTGGTACCCTTAACAAGCTTCATAAAAAGACAAAAACACAAACAGTACATGAGTCCAGCTCTCAATACACTCCAGCATTTCCAGCCTTTCTCAGCCCAAATCCTGCTTGTACTGAAGATGCAAATCTTCAAAAAAATATGGTCAAGAATACATTTTAAATTTTTGAAAAATGCTAAATAAAATGATAGAAACAGCTGAGAGCTGTAGTTTTTAAAGTTTTACTAACACAGAGGTAAATGGTGTATTTGTTGGGGACTATTTTCTGCCACAAATTAATACACGTTTGGTGCTTCAGTGCATATTTATGGCAGTAGGACAGTATCTGTGGGACCAACAAAACTACAGTGCCCATGTTCCATGTAATGAAGGAACATTAAACACAGTGCAGCTCATCATTGATATTATCTTAATAGTTTTTGGATGACACTGGAGCTTTTCTGTGCATTCAGCCATAACAGACTTTGTATATGAAGACAATACTTGTTAGTAGAATAAATTTTTTGTTGGTTATGGAATTTTCTCAACATTTGTTTACAGGAAGAAATATAGAGAATATCCGATGACTAGATCCTTTGAATTAAATTTACTTGTATGTGTAAATTAACACATTTAATTCAATTTCTGTCAAAGACTGCAGTGTATTCACTGTATTTTATCAATAAAGCTTGTTGGGCCTGATGTATCAGACACCCTTGATCACACTGTGTAAAAATATCTGGTTGTGATATTGAGCGGGTTACCTGATTGGCTCTTTCCAGGTCCGTCATCACCATCTCGATCTCATCGGCCCTGGGAAAGACATTTACTGTTACAACAGCGGATATGACAGTGCTTATAAGAGACTAGCACATAAAAAAGGAGGAAGGGATGAATAGATAGATGACTCCCAGGAAGAAAAGTACATTCTGCACACATCACGTGCGTGTGCGACTGTTCAGAGAGAACACATTTAGAGAATGCTGGTGCCGTGTCCATTAAGCTACCGTCTAAATTTCACCTTAATCCATTGATTGTGAACTCCATAACCCAAACAGCTTGTATGTGTGCGTGCATACATGTATTTAAGTGTGTGTGCGTGTGTCTTTGTGTGTGGGTGTGCACATGTAAGCCCCTAAACCCAGGCCACACTAAAACAGAGGGATTACATTAATAGAGCTCTAAGTCCTAATACAGCAGACTAATCTGCTATGAAGCTGTGTGATTGTGTCTGACTAATGGTCTGGATGGGGGCCATGGTTCACCTCTCACTTGCTAGAGGTCAGACAGCAAGAATACATCCCTATAATACCACATATCATAGGACTTAGGAGAAATACTTGAACAACCCCCTTTCAAGAGAAACTCGAATGCCTATCACTATTTTTGAAAGCGAAGACCAAGATGCTGAAGAAACTTTGGGGGCCTGGATGAAACAAATAAAATAATAAAATTCATTTTTATGAGGTCTTTCAACACACCTAAAGAACTGCCTAAATGTGATACCCCTCTCTTTTAATTAGCTGTCAGTGTGTGTGTTTGTGCATGCACATGAACATATATTTTAATACAATTTGCTGTATGGGGGAGTTAGAATGAACAATTGCAATGAAATTCTCATAAAACTCCTTGGTTGGAGTGCGTTTATTTAAGACCTGACTTGCTGATAAAAATACATGGGCGGCAGTGAACGCAAAGATGTGAGAGCTTATGTGCACTGCTGCGTCCATTAAGACCTTTTGATTTCGCTGCAATCTTTTGATAGTGAACCCAATAACCCACGCAGCTTTTGTATTTGTGTGTCACAGTATGAGAAACAGTGTAATGTCCCATAGGCTTGAGTACTACTCATTTGAATGTGTTTAACAAAACAGACACAGTTGATATTAGGTCAACATTGTGCCACAGGCAATGCAGCAAAAAGAATCAGATGTGGGTGGGAGAGCTTTTCACTCTCTGCTTTTATTCTTTTCCCTAACAGTTAAAAGGATCTAGTATGCATTTAAGCAACATAATAGTACGCTACCTCACCAGCTTTTATCCTGTCTTAAGCTATAGTGTGCGGGACCCACGTGCACGCTGAATTGCGCTCCCGTACACACAAATGTAGGGTCAGAGAGCCAACAAGCCAGAAAAGCTTGTAATGGAGAGCGTTTATGGGTAGTAATGCAACCCAAATACACCACCACTCCTGCTCCAAATGTGATCATTTAATCAAAGTACAGATGCACAAAGTCTTCTTAAATAACCTTTGGATTTGGCTGTATTTGGGAATTATAAAGGCAAAGCTAGAGGCTGAGGGCCAAAGCAGATCACAGGGAAGGGATTTTCTGCATATCCTGATACAGTCAGTCAGTCGCTGGGCAGGGCAGGAACTGTCCATGGCCAGCCAATGCACCCAGTGGAATTAAATCATCAAACACCGAACAGTAAAGGGAGGGTTCTTCATAATGACAAATCCTGGTTTAAGGCCACCAAAAACGTATCTACAAAGCTCTATAAAGCAGCCACAGGGAGGAGCTAAAGAGTAGATCCATGGTTGCACTTGAAATCACATATAACTTGCATACACACACACACACACACACACACTCACACTCACACAAACACACTCTCTTTTGTACCATGAAAGCCAATGGGTGCAACCAGTGACATCAGTGAGTGCTGTAGGACTTCTGAAACAAGCCCAGAGCCTCTAAGCCCCTACTGTACTTCCTCCATCTCAGACAGGCCTTTTCATCTCTTATCATTTTCTTTCTTTTGCTTCTCACTCAACCGGCTCCTTTTCTTTTTCCACCCTCTGCCTGCCTCTATCCTTTTCCCTGCAACCCGTTTCCCTTCCCATTGCCCTCCACTTTTTCTTCTTTCATCTTTTTTCCCCCCTTCCACCTCCCCTCTCTCATCTTTCGCCCTCTCTTCCTCGGCCTCTGTCCTCGGTGCCAGCAGGATATTCCCCTGATTTAGATTTTCATTTCCCTCCTCTATCACGCTCTTATCCCCTCTTCCTCGCTGTAGCCTCCAGCCCGACTTGCTTTTTGCCCTCTAGCTTTCATCACTCCATTCCTTTTCTTTCCTTGGCTTTCTCCACATTGCATTTTCACAGCGTGTTACCTTGGGGATTTCAAGGAGGCTTAAAAAGAAGCTAGCTGCAAGTGTGTCTGCGGTGTGTGTGTGTGTGTGTGTGTGTGTGTGTGTGTGTGTGTGTGTTGCGCCATCTTGTGTACGTGTGTGCTTGAGATGGACACAGAAAAAGATTATTGACTCTTGCTTAATTATCAGCAATTAAATGCTTTTCCCAAAATGCCATAAAGCTTTTACACACAGATAAAGCTACACACTCACAAACAGAGGAGCAAGCACGCACGAGCACACACACACAGAGCATCCTGTGGGGCTAGAGATCAATATATCATTAATCTTTAACAGGGACTAAACGGGTAAAACGTGGCCAGCCAGACCCTCACAGCGCCAACACACAGAGTGGGCTACGCTACATCTGCAGTCCCACCTCCTGCTGAAGGCTCACACACTCCGGGCACTGCAACCTCGACCAAATTCTCAGGGAGTGCGTGTACATCCGCTTGCGCATGTTAGTGTGTATTTTTTTTTTTTTTTTTTTTAAAAGGCAGATTACCCGAATGCAGCAAGAGGATGGGGGATTTGTCACGCAATGTCCTCCTTAGTGGAAAGTTTAGAGCAAATGTATGTGTTCTCGCGCGTGTTTGTGAGTGTGTCTGTGTGTTTGCGTTGAAGAAGTGCATGATATGTATGGCGTTTGTGTTTTGCAGTGCCAAAATATATGCAGTCAAAGGGTTAAAAGTTGTGTTCAGCCAAACACTGGCGATTTGCTCAGCCAAGCAGTAAACGGGGGAAGGACTCCAAGGACTGGGAGGGTGCAGGGTTAGAGAGGGTTTGTGTGTGCTTTAAAGCGTTGCATTAAAATTTCAGATCACAGCACGCCACATAGTCAAGGACCCTGACTGCCTCAGGCTCACGCGTGAGTGTGTGTATTTGTGTATTTTGTGGACGTGTCTGTGCGTGTGAGCGCGTGTGTAGATGTGGGCAGGCATGTGTTTATTAGCTTCTGTAAGCAAATGGGGTCTACTATATGTGTCTTTTCAAAATGTGTTTTCTTTTGACATAAAAGGAACAGACAAGGATGGGAGAGGGAGGAAGGGAGTGTAAAGAAACGGGAGAAAGTAGATGAGAGCGGGTGCTCTGATAGACTATGAAACCTATTGATTAGTGCCATTACACTGCATGTAATATCTTCCTGTGGCCTTTCCTCTTACCCTCGCAAACTCACAATGTAGGAGATAAAAGATAGAGTGAGGGAGTGAAGGAGGAAGAAAAGAAAAAAAGTACTGTGAGGGAGAGAGAGGAGGGATCGATCTGTTTTTAACAGCCAATCAATTTAACAACTCTGTTAATGGGGAGACACAGTGAGTTTGGGGCATGGTAAATGGGGTGGTTGGGGGCGGGTGCACCGCGACAGTCAAGTTGATTCTCTGTCGCACTTTGTGTACGAGGCTCATGCAGGACTCCTTTGACCACTTTTGGATTTTGAAAAAAAAAAAGAGTTCAAGTTTAAAGGAATGTGCCATGTGTTTTGCAGCACAGCAGTGACCAATAAAAACACATGAATGATTTTTTTTTTTTTTTAAGATTTTTTAACTTTCTGAATGTAGCTTAGATTGTGTGGTTCCGATTCCCACTGCTAACCCTGAGGGGACAAGGGGTGTGAATGTCGTAAAGTGCCGCTTCACAGTGTGGAGTGCTGACATGGAAAAGCTTCTGTTCTCGTCCTCGCCACCACTATAAGATCAATAATGATAGATGCCAACAGCTCGAGTAATTGAGGCTACCTTTTCTTGCAGGCCCTGTTAGAGGCCTGCGTGGCTCTTAGAGATCTCAGAGTGGCCCTCGCCAGCCTCACTTCTCTGCCATGACCCTTACAAATCACAGGGTGCTTTAGCCCCCCCCCCTCCCCTGCAAAAAAAGAGTATGTTGGTGCTTGCTGTGGTGGGAGAATGCATCACAATCCCCGTCAGTATTTACAGTGCGTGGGTAATGCTGGGATTTGGAGGCTGTTGAGCGTTGTGGGAGACAATCCAGCTGTTAGAGGAAAAAAAGGGGGAGTTTCCAAGCAAGGAGATATACTAAACAGGATGATTATGTCAGGAACAGACGATGGAGGAGCCAGAGGGGAGAAGTCACCCGCAAACACACACACAGATCAGCAAGACACGTACTTTGCTGTGGATTCCTCGTCATACTTGGTCTTCAAATCAAAGAGCTCGGCCTGAGTTGTTTCAAGTGCTATAAGAGACGGGAAAAGAGTCAGTTGTGAGTTTCCCTACTACAGGTCAACTGAAGAGCTTTTTCGCAAGTATGAGCATTTCTTTTGAAAGCACGGAAAACATATTTTTTAGACAGCTTCTCTATAAGAAATGTTGCTTGATTTCTGTAATGGTGTTTTTGTCTGTATTTTTCTCACAAATTTGATGTGACAATCTGATCAAACCACACCCAACAATCTAATTTTTTAATGTTCAACTTTACAAGAGTTATTTTCCCCCAAAATTTAGAATAAATACAGATTTAATGAGAAATACACTGGATTTGAAACAAAGTTTTCAGAGCCTTTAAAGTAAACACCAACTCATATTCTGCGATAAGACTGACATATTTTCTTAGCTGATTAAAAAAGTACCAGGATCAGTAAAGACCAACTAGGCTGGTACCTGTCTGCAGGGACTGGGCCTTGTGTTCGGCCTCTTCCAACCTCGAGGACATGGAGTCCTGGCTCTCCTGGAGTTTCCTACAAAAGGGGAGAGAAAGAAAAGCAGAGAGCAGAAAGTCACAGATAGAGATACTGAGTCAGTAAATCTTGGGTTCACACTTTGTGGCATCTATTCTCTATTTTCCCACCATTTCTGAAGTGTTTTCCCCACTAAATCCTCCCAACACAACCCACTCCTCATTAAGCAGCCCTATTAGGCAGGAATGTCTGGCCACTGGGGCACACTGCACCCAGGGGGGAGAGAGAGAGGGAGAGAGAGCGAGCAAGGGTTGAGTAAGGGGGGAGGGGGTGACACAAACCACAAGGATAAAATAGATTCATTCTTAGCATATAAAAAGTTGGGCTCTGCTGAGAAATTGCCACTGCGTGTAAAAACATCAATAATCTAGCACAAAGACAGTCTTTATGGCACTCTTTGATGCCCCCCTTCTCCGCCAATCTGTCTCTCCTGTCATCTCTATTTTTCTGCCCTCTACTTCATCCTTTCATCTCTCTCTCTCTCCCTCCTTCCCTCACTCCTTGCAGGATAAAATGCAGCAGAGGTGCCATCCATTTACTGCCCCTCTCAGACACAGGAAGTCAGCTCTCTGCAGACAGGAAGGGGCCTATAAAACACTGACGTAAAGGAAATACAGTTGCACAATTGATCTTCTACTGTACGTCTGAAAGGGGCAGCACGCTCTAACACAGCTTTACAGCAAACAGGATGATTGACATGAGGGAAAATATATCTGTAATGTACGTTTAGTAAACATAAATCTTAAAAAGTCAACTTCAAGCAGGCCAGAGACTTTTATCAGAGAGATCACTAGGAGAGATTTCTTATGAAGTGTTTTAATGACTGTAATGGAGTGTGAAAACATCAGTAGCCATCGTTGGCAGTGCTTCGTGCTTTGGAATTAAAGCAGAATATGACTCAACTGTATGGAAGGAATCGAAAGTACTGATGTTTCTTAAGAAAAACTGTGAGGATGACTTTAGACTTTTTGATAACCTACACGCTGGAAAAAAGTTGTTGAGAAGGGAAAGCAAGCAGTTTTCAAACAGCTGAATGATCAACCACCACAGGGGAAGTTATTTCCTGCGTAAACAAATAAACTGATGCAGTGGAAAAAAATGAAATATCTAGCTTTTTCTTCCTCTGAAAGGATATGTGTGGCCTAAAGATATGCCAAAATATATAATTATTACATCTGGAGCGTTGAGTGTGGTGTAACACTAAAAGACTGTACATTATCACATTGGGTGAAGCTCTTCGTGTTGTGTTTCTGGGCTCAAAGACTTATGTGTTAAATTTAATCTGTTTCTTCTGAGTTCATTGGTTTGAAGACTTTGACAGTGCTTAATTTCCCAGTTAAAATATATTTTTTTAGGTTTGATACATCCATCATAGTCTTTGACTCCTGCTCAACCTCAGTAAAAAATGTGCCGTCTCTTTAAGCCCCAGGGCAGCATCAGCTAATCGTATGAGTGCTCATCATTTTGACTCCGCGCACATGTTTATTTATGCCTTCGATTCAAAATAGGAGCACATAGTTATCTATGATAAGTAGCGTTAAGACTGACAGCTCAATTCTCAATCCGCATCTGAAAAACTAAACTTTATTTGAGTTCACATTTTGGCTGGCCACTATCCCATTAGTCTGGGGTTACTGAGAGATGGGAAAAAAAAAAAAAAGGTGAACAAGTCTATTCTAAAGTGAGCCTATATTATGACTGCCCGCATCTTGGCCAATTAGTTTTATTATCTTTATGTTGAATGGGCTTCTTCTTGGAAAGGACAGTTTCAGTGTGACTCATTTTTCAAGCCTATGTAAAAGTAAAAACATAATTTCAATAGTTAGAACTCTTCATGTTCCTAAAATATCTGGCAGCAATTTTGAGCTTATTTATTACTGCCACAGGCTTCCTGTGTATCTGAAAATCATGCACACTTCAAAATGCCTTGAAAATAGGTTTAAAAAGGAAGAGACTTATCAACCAAAAATATATGGCTTGGCGTCAAAAGGAAGTGACACACAAGATTCCACCATTAAAGTTACTCAGTGGCTTTCATTCAGTCACGGTATATTTACAGACATGGTAGACGGCTGTCGTAGTAATTATTCCGAACAAAACTACTGAAATTTATCATGATTAAGACAGAAAACAGAAGTATGTGGTGTTGATTCCCATCAAGGTAAGAATGGCAAGTATACACATGAGAAAAATGTTGGCATTGTCTTTTATGTAGGTTATTTTCCATTCCTGCATTCAACTGCATCACGAAGTCAATGTGGGGGAAGCAATAAGCAACAATTTCTTGATTAAAGCGATAGCTACAAGAAGAAGTCCAGGGACTATTAGCTAGGCAGAAATTATTAAGTCATGAATAGCTCTGCTAAATAAAGTTAGAAATCTTAAACTGTTCACTTAAAGATTAGAATCAAAACAGTTCTGCCTGAGGGCACAATGACCCAGAGGCTTAAAATGGCACAATAATACAGGGGTTGTTGCTCAAAATACAGCTTCAAACATACACACAAACACACACACACACACAAAGTTATACCTCTCCTTCTCTGCATAGTCATTGTGTAGCTGGAGCTGCTTTTCTTGGGCCAGGTTCTCAGCTTGATTCTTCAGAGACTGCTCGTACTCGCGGATCTTCTCCTTCAAGGCCTTAATGGTCACCTCTGGAAGAGGTCAAATACAAAGGTACAAAGGCATTTAGAGACAAGGAGGGAAGGAAGCCTTAAGTTACAAGATTTTTGAGAATTAGGTAGAGTAAAGGCTATGGTGATTTCCAAGATGCGATAAATGGCAGTAATGACGATAACACTTTTGGCGGGAGGAGGGGTGTGGGGGATTGACCTTTGCTTAAGAACCAGTATTTCATATCCCACATTCTTCCTCTGTCAGCACAGGCGAAGACCATGGCTCTTATGGCTCCTGCCTAATCTTTACATCCATGACTGGTATAGAATACGCAGCGTTCACCAGCAATAGATATGCTGTATTCATTAGGGCTGCATTAGTGCTGAAACCCCATAACCTGCTGATGGCTGAGCTCTGTATGGGGCAACCTGAAATAAATCTAACACATAACTGGGGTAATAAATAGGCCTCTGTGTGTGTGTGTGTGTGTGTGTGTGTGTGTGTGTGTGCGTGTGCGTGTGCGTGTGTGCGTGTTTCTCAGAGAAAGATATAAGTGAGTGAGACAATGATAAAGAGCACTGCTGTGTTCTGTCTTTGACTGAGGGCTCTTAGCACTTCGTGTGCGTGTGTGTGTATTTAGCTGCGTGTGTTTATGTGTGTGCCTGTGCGTGTGTGTGTGAGATTTAAACTCCAGTCTCACTGCTCTGACACATAATCAATAGAGGAGAGTCCCCTCAGAGCCCTCTTACCCCTTAACTGCTTAACTGAACTTTAAACATTTAGGTTGCGGGGATCAATGGCCCCTGCACTCTTTGTATGCGCGCGCCCGTGTGTGTGTGTGTGGATGAGCGAGTGTGCGGTTGGGTTCGCGTGTGTGTGTTTAACAGGAGTGGGAGTTCCACAGTGTGTTTTGGGGTTTAAATATCCCCCATCTATTGAGGCGGGAAGGAGGGATAAAAGATGAGGGAACAGGAAAATCAATGGCAGAATGGAACCCTGCCGCTATCGAGCTGTTCCAATTAACTCTCGCTGAGGAAAGGGGGATTCCAAAACATTCCCTGCTCGCTCACTCACTCCTCCTTTTCGAATGAAATTACACCACTTTTATTACGGCTTCTCACTCATCTCTCTGCCTTTGTCAGTTTTTCCATCTTTCTTTACCCTGAGGTAGCCTGTCGTTTTTTATTCATGAAACTGTGCCTCGTGTTTTTTTTCCCCTGCAAACCTATTTGAAAATGTAAAACCTTGTACAGTTTTTGTGTTTTTGAAAAATTTATGAGACATTAAAATATGTTGCAATGTGGCTTCTCCCTTTGAAAAGGGCTTCCAAATTTGTTTCCTTGACCTTATCTTTGCATTCAAAAGTTGTCTATATCTCAACATGCAAGCCCCAAGCAATTCTGTGGAAAAACATTTTAAAAGGGAAATAATGTCTCTGTTTCTTGCATAATGTTTTCCTGCAATTTTGCACTTGAACATTTTTTGTTGACACACTTAACATGTTTATTTTTTACTTTTAACCATGTAGAATTTGTCTTCTTAGCAGCGGTTGGAGAATCTTACAAATATTTACAATAGTACTACTTTTTTGCTGTCAACAAAACACTTGCGAATTGTCTGTCATCTTGCTTTGAACAGCATCAGAAAAAGATCAAGACTGTTCATCCATAACAGTTTTTTTTTCCATGAATTGTCAAATAATTCCTTCCTGGTAATATAGAGATCCAATATTTTTACTTTCATATCGGTTCACTCTGTGTTTTTATTGCAGTTTGTTTATTTTTACAAGGACAATGCACACCAATCAACACCAGTATTTGTGCCAGTGTTAGCCAGAAGGCTAATTTTCAACTGCTGCCCCTTGGCAAGATGTTAAATTTGCCTTTCAAATTAGGGATGTTCCTAAAGACTAAATATCCCGGATGTTTAAATGGAATTTTAAAGTTAGACTAGTCAACTCATCTGAAAGGGAAAAACACACCCAAAAACTGTCAAAATTGAGCACAATTTAATCTATGAGGTTAAACATTGTCTGAATTTTTTTATTATTTTTATTATTAGAGCTATTCAAAACTACTCATTAAATTTTTCAATTACTAAACAGTATTTTCAATGGTGTAATTATGTAACACTTTGTGCTGTGCATTATTAGCATTGTACATTATCATCTAATTTAAATCTGTACACTAGCACAGTTCTGACTAGTGATTTAAATAATTAACTCAAATAAAAATGATGCCTTCTCTCATTCTCACTTGAGCTGCCTGCTTCACCATTTCTGCCTGTTCAGTGTTTGTACGTGGTCATACTGCGAGATGCAATATACAAGATAATATAACATTTAACACTGCAGAACTACACAAACTCAAACTAGTTGTAGGCATATTAAATTTCGATATGTGATCATCTAGATTAAATGTGCTGCCAACATTCATGCCCCTCTCAAAGGCAGGCAAATCTAAACGTGTGTGCCTTGGCATGTTCCTGCCTCTAACCTTGGTTTTTGACTTCTGCAAACTCTTTGTTGTAGTCCTCCAGTGTCTCTCGAAGTTTGGTGTTCTCAGTCTCAATGTCGTGCATCCTCTGGAGCTTCAGCTGCAGCTGCTGAGCCAGCTCCAACACAGGTACAGGATCTGGCAGAGACAACACACTCCACGTTAACACACCGCAAAGCAAATTACACAAACACAGGCGGCGAGGTGGCGTAGTGAGCTAGGAATAACAGCATTCAAGGCCCTTTAGAGCAAAGCGTTTGCCCTGGTGAACTGTCCTTGAGCAAGGCAATGAATCTTGAACACCTCCAGGAGAACTGACCTAGAGCTGATCCTGACCAATGAACTCTGTGCGGAGAGTTACTGGCACCAGCAGAGTTTGAAAAACATCGCAATTCACTAATTGCTATTGATCTTAAAGAAAAGTCATTATTAGTCACGTTGTCCTGTATATACTTACAGAGTGTTAGTGCTCTTTACTGATTAGAAAGAAAATGAAAGATTTGACTTGCCACAACAGTTTACAACACTGAAAGGTCATTGTTAGTTTTCACATTCTGTATCAACAAAACTGTATCCATAAAGGTTATTGAATGATACACTATCAGCCATTGTATCAACAAAAACTTTAGCTGGGTTCTAAGATAAACTTGGTTTTGTGTGGAGGGGGGAACTAATGCGTCAACTGCTGACCCAGCAAGATAAGTGGATAAATAACACTTGTAAAGTGACACAGACGGCACCATTGATGAGACACATTAACAACAGAGATTACAGATCTGTGATCAGTTAAAGTGTTCACTATGATGTTGCTTCAAAAAGAAAATGAAAAGAAACATGGGAGCAGACAGATGGACAAAGTGAAGCTGTAAAATAGTCAATGTAAAAGGTAAAGAAAAGATTAAAGACACAGACTGAGGGAAGAAAGACTACTTTCTGAAGGCATTTTACCAAAATCTCTGTGAACACACAGCAGGGTTAACTGTCAGTGTGATGAAGAGAGCCCTGTCAGTCAGGCCAATCACATCTGATTGGTGCTCATGGGTGGCAGACTGGTGACAGGCAGCCAAGAGACGCAGGCGACGCTCATCAGCATGCCAGCTAAAAGAGCAGTTTGTGTGTGTGTTTATGTGTGTGTGTGTTGTACAGATAAGAGGAACTGACAGCTTACAGCTGGGGGTAAGGGCTGTGTGTGCGCGGGTGTGTGTATGTGTGTTTGTGTGTGTGTGTGTCCGTGTGTATGTGTGTGTTTGTGTGTGTCTCATGTCTGACGCAGTTAGATATCTTAACTATGCTAATGAGAGATCAGTAGAGAACGATTGGGGAATTTCATGCTGATTTTGTGCTGTCAAGGTGACACACCATGCAGGGCTAAGCTTTGACACACACACACAAACACACCTTGTCTCAAACACACATGTGCGCAATTACATAGAGTCTCATACAAATACACACAAGTATGAGCAAACACTAAGGATAACTGTGTGCCCTGAATTTGGACTCCTATGTGCCTCAGCGCCCTTGAAAATCAACTTTCTCTCCCTCTTATCAAACCTTTGTCCTTCACACAGCCACCCACCCCCCTCAAAATCAACTGTACAGCCTGTTAAAAGCAGTTTGACTTGTGGGCCACTGGTGCTGAGCGCTCTCGCCAGACACCTTTAATCTAAAGCAGAGCACACTGGGCTGACTAACCAGGCCTTCAGCTGATAGAAGACAGAACAAAACACACTGTTTCCTCTTTCAAGACTGCTGCATTAGTCAGGCTGGTCTGTGTCTGTGTGCGTGTGTGCATGAGGCATTACATCATTGTCTCGCTGCAAGTTAAGAATAGCCCCGTCAGAGCTGGCGCTGACTTATTGGGAGCAGTACAATCCAAAGATATTACTGTAGGTCTATCCATGTGGGAATATGATGACCTCCTTACGCTATAGATGAACTCAACTCCTCTCTCATTCCTACATACAGGGCCCCTCCAGGGCTCCCATACAGCTGAAAATCTCTCAACCAGTAGCTCTGTGACTGTGTGCGTGTGTGTTCCGTAACACTCTGTGCTGCGCGTCCCTCCTCAGCCTCAGTGTGCTGAACGTGACTGCTCATGTGTGCACTTCGCAGCAGCCAATCGTGGGCGCACTTGTCATCCATATCAGGACGCACCTTCTGTTAAGACCCTCTAAAGGCTTCACCAGTGGGGATGAGATCTCATGGGGACATATTAAGGCATCGCGCGCCTGGATGCACAGAGAAAGAGCACCAGAGGAATGGTGTCATGCTTTTTTTTCCTTCCCCTGTTGGTGCTGTCTGGCAGGATATGGGGGTCTCCTGGTCACGTTTTTTTGGACTCGGGAGGTGTCTAGACAAACACACTCACACAGATAGACATTCAAAGAGCTGCACACAGCGTAGATGTTAAAACAAGGCCTTACCTGGGACATCGATTATTTTCTTGTACACGTTCAAGAAGGCGTTCTCTGCTTCTTTACTTCTCTTACTCAATGCATCGATCTGCAAGGATAGAAGTGGAAAAAAAAAATTTAATTGTTAGTTACAACCCCTAACATTTGCACACTCAGAAAGCAGACCATTAATTAAACAGTAAGACTTGTCTACATGCATATCCGTCTATCTGCACTTTGCATTGGTATGTTGCATGCCATCATGGTTGTCTTGACAGTGGCTGCGTTGGTGTTTTCTTTCCTGTGGAGTCAGTTCAGCTGTTCAGCTGATGACGGATGCGTTTCGTTTGCCGTGTGCCCGTGCGTGTCCACGTCAGTCTGTCCTCAAGTGAGTGTGCCTAAGTCCGTCAGTCGGTCGATGTGTGTGTGCCTGTGTGCGAATGTGTGTGTTCGTTTCCCCTCCAGCACGCTGACATCATTAAACAGCTGGCTCAGTCTTTCCAGCCACAGCAGGGGCAGATTATTCAGTCAGCTCTTAGCAGCAATACAGTGTGGATCCATTACTGATGCAGCCATTAACACAAGAGGGCACGGCATGCATTCCATCACTGATATTATTGAAATGGACAGCATTAGAATGGATCCATAAGAGATTAATTCCAAAATCATTCGGGGGGACGACTTTTTACACTGTTGTCAATGCTGAAACATGAGGCAACAATCTCTACTCTAGTCTACGTCTCACACTTCAATAAGAGAAGCAGACAGAGTAGGCGAAACGCATCTGAAATCAAGTCTAAATCGAGGGAAACAGATGCCAAATAAAGACATTCAGAGGGTGCTACTGTACTGGGCAGAGCTACAGCTGACTACTCTGGCTCACGCACTCAGACTAAACAGCCTTGTGTTTCTCTTCCAACTCCTCCAGCACACTCACTGAGAGAAAATGAATAAAGACAAAAGCCTATATAAGTCCAAATATAAAGTCTTCACATTCCCAGCCAAGCCAGTAGTGTAGTTGATGGGTGGTTTAGGGGTTCTTGCCACTGTAAACAGAACGGGCTACATGTAATACTGCCTGGGCTCCTATGGGAACCTAATAAATCTCTTCACATGGCTTTGATTCATCTCTAGTTTTTTAGCCGCAAAACATCTGGCCCTGTGTTGGCTGGTGCCAGCAACCCTCCCTCTCTTCCCCCTCTTTATTTCTCTATGTCTTTCTCTCAGCCTCTCTCTCTCTCTTGAATTCTCCCTCTTGTCACTTCCATGTTCTATGACTCATTTTTCTCTTTTCCTCAATCTTTTTCAGTGTCAGTCTTTCTCACATGTTTCTCTGTCACACTCATGTCTAACTGGCATGCACAAGACTCCGGCGTTGCTCTCTCTCACCGTCACAAACGTACACTCACACACACACATACACACTTCCACAACTATATCTCATTCTCACATCATGCTGCATCATGTACTTTGTCCTATTCATGTGATGTGTGACACTGAGTGATTGGGATCCTCAAATGCAAGGCCACTAATGGGAGATTACTGATGCCGAGCACTAATACCTCTTACACGCCAGCACCAAACCTGTTCATCAGTTCTGAAATGTGTGTACATATGTGTATGTGAGAGTATGTAATCATAGATTCAAAGGACCATAACACAATCTCATGATAAAGAAGAAACACTCACACACCAACGCAAAAAAAAAAAAAAAAAGAACTGCCGATGGCGGTGAAGGAAGCCGGCTGCGTGACTGTACAATGACTGGGCCAAGGTCAGTGGTACAGCAGCTTTATATAGCCCAACATGGGAGGCAGGAAATAGACATTTAATGTAGGACACACCCTACAGTTAGAGGCAGGTTAACTGCAGGACCAGAGCCATTAGAAGACCACCCAGGATTTGCAAATACAACCCTGCTGTTCCAAACTGCAGCTCTTTCAACCAATCCCATTGACATCTGCTATTACATGCTCTCCTGCCCCCATACCACACACACATACACAAAGCCAAGCAAAACAAATGAAGTGACACAAATGATACCTCACAAATATCAGTAGGTTACCGATGAGAAGTGCTTGCAAGTGCAAAAGGTATCCCTGACACATCCACACACACAAACACATACGCACATACGTCAGCAACTTGTGCCACCATCACTCAGCACCGCCTCGCTCCTCTATCTAACCCATAGTGTGTGAAGGGCATCAGGCTGACCTGCGTATGTGCGTGAATGGGTGGGTGTGGGTGTGTGCATATGTGTATGTGTGCGTGTGTGTGGCCCCAGTGGAGTCTGATAAGGGGAGGCTATGGGAAGCAGAGACTGAAGCCTTGGATAATGGAAAAGCTTATCTGATCGATGGACCAACAAGAACACTGAGCATGCAACATACACACACACACAACACACACGCAGACTAAGATGTACACACAAACACACACACATAACCAGTTTACCAAACTAAGGCCTTGTGGGAACAGTACTGTTATTGGTAATAATTATGACCCGAGGGCATCCACCTTTCAATGACAAAGATTAAACAGAGCATCAAGACTTTCAAGTTCCTGAGTTAAAACTTTTTATTGTTCTGTCTGGGTTCCACATTCACTTAGCAAAAGATTCCGGCTCCTAGGTAAAATGCTTAAGGATGAGTTACTGTGGGACTTCTTCCAACAGGAAGACCCTGTGGTTTCTGATGCTGTCTTGTCCTTGATCAAAGCACAGCAGGGTACGCAAACAAAGCCAGGCTAAAATTACACATTCTCAGAGCTGCTCATGTTGTGGCATGCAAGCGTGCAGAATAGTCGACTGATTGATGGGCTGCTCTAAGACTGGCGCGGGTGTACAGTATTATCTCAATAATCATAAGATAATGTCTTTCTCAGTTCCGCGACCACCCACAATGCGCCACAGCGTGTTCTGGTGTGCACGCCGGCGAGGTGTGTCAACATGAGGACGGTGGAAACAGCTGACAAAGCTCCAATTATATTGCTGCCGTTTCTATTCTCTAAATAGACTGTGGATCATCAGCAGAACATGGTGGAACCACTATAAATTACAGCATTTTTACATAACCACTGGCTGTGGTTGCTGTTCTAATACAAGAATATGGAAACTAACCCAGTGTTAAACTGTAATATTCTATGGCCAGTAGCAAAGCAGCCCTGTCACTATCCATTGAGATGATTCTGTTCTGTGCGTGTGTCTGTGAGTGTGTGTGCGTGCTGGGGAAGAGATACTGCTGGACCAAATGTCCACCCACTCCAACCCCAAATAACGCCCCAGTCTAAACCAGCCGCTTCCACTCCTACCCTCTGACTTTCACATATGGGAGTGAACTGGAAATGCGTGGCTGCCAGAAAGGAGGAGTCATGATGGAAATAGGCCAAAATGATGGAGGAGGAGATAGAAGGGAATGGTGGGAGTATGATATAGCGCGCACACAAAAAGTCACCTCTAATAGGTCAAGGTACATAAAAAACCCAGAACACAACATTACATTAAAGGTAAATTAATCTGCCACTAAGAACAAAAATGGCTCATGATCCACAAAATCAACAAAAAACAACAAATAAGTCTGCCGACTTGCGCAGACAAAAAAGTCTGAGGAAATAGCATTCGCTGAGTTGTGACTGGCTAGAGCCGGGGTTTTGTGGTGCTTTTTTTTTCTTTTTTCTTTTTTTTGCAGGATGCAATTTAAACACACCCTCGGGCTACAGGACTTCATGAATAGGACAGAAAATCAAGAGCAGAGCAGAGCGAAGAAAAGAGGGAGAGAGGAAAGAGGGGAAATGAGATAGTGGTGAGAGAAAGAAAAGGAGATGAAGGAGAGAAGAGAAGAGAGATAGAAGTGAGAGAGAGAAGAGAGGACGATTTAAGAGGAAAGACAAAAGCGCAGAAAGGAAAGAAGGGTACTGAGAGAGAGAGCAAGACCAGTCATCGAATGTCAAATGGGTTTCGTAAAACGCGCTGTCAAAATGTTGTTCTTGAACATGTCTGTCTATCACTATGTCAATATAAATTCTCAATAACACACTCACCTCTCCTTGGAAGCTCTTTAGCAAAGGGGCAACCTGTTTCCGTAAATCCTAAAAAAAACAAAAACAAAAACAAGATGATGTTAGTGAGTCTCAAAAATAAATGATCAACTTATCAATTTTTATCCCAAAATAATACATAGGAACATGTGCAGTGATGTTTAGAGGGAGTAAAAAACCTACGGAGGTTCATACCAACACATCACGTCATCAACAAATAAGTAACTAATTTAAATCAAGTTGCATTCTTGCCAAAGCCAATGAATCATGGTTGATGCGTGAGCAAGTGATGAACACAGGGTGGGGAGGGGGCCAGGTTTGTACCCCGGAGTGCTCTGGCGGACTGCGTTTCTCATCAAAACAGGTGCAGCACCACCTGGGCCACCCAGAGGCACCACTAGTGCGTGTGAGACAGAGAGTGAATCAGCCACAGATTAGGCCTACAGTTAATGCAAATTGTCTCTGTGCACTAAGTTTTTTACTATAATGCTTTTCATCCCGCAAGTCCCATTGCATGACTTTCCAGTACGAGTCAGCGGTTTCAGATTAGATAGCCAGTCGAGTATGTATCAGGGGAACATGCAAATCACCATGCTGTTAGCTGAGCCTACATCCTGACAAACTGAACTGGAGCGTACGGTAAAAAGCACGGCAGAATAGGACATTCTGTACAGGAACATTTGATTTGCACAGTTTGTGGACACACACATACTCGCAAAACTGCCTAATGAAGATGTGAAGTAGGGCAACGACAGATGTGTGCTCGGGAGACTCTGCGCCTTTTAGAAACCTCTGCCTAAAAGCCTCACCAATGCTGCATCCCAAGCTGACCTGGGACCAGTGTCTAGGGCTGGCCTAATCCCAGGTTGGTCCAGACAGGCTGCTTGTCTGGGGCTGAGGACAGGTCATGACCTCGGTGACCCTTCCCCATTGTTACCTCATCAGGGGTCGTTGTGGCTGTTTGTCTGGGCCAATTCAATATTCCCCTGCTGGGAGTAATGACCTCCCCCGCCCCTGCCCCTGCCCTCCTTCTTCCCCCTCTTCCCTTCTCTCTCACTCGCCCCCATCATGCACACACTCACACACACACACACACACACACACACACACACA
>JAQMCX010000054.1:3644189-3683481 GCA_029814765.1 Acanthurus leucopareius | reverse complement strand
ACACACACACACACACACACACACACACACACACACACACACACACACACACACACACACACACACACACACTCACGGACCACACTTTCTGCACGCATAAAAAACTAGGTCAGATAATACAAACTCCTGAGGGGTTTTCTGTTTTGTCTCTTTAGGATTTCAGGGAAACTAATGGAGAGACTATTTTTGGGAGCCGAGCCCGCATCTCTGCACCGTCTACTCCTCCCCTGCTTTCTCAGTAAATAATCACCGCTACATTCGTAAGGAGGAGAAGAGACACAGAGAAACACACAGGCAGAGCCTGATTGTCAAAAGAATTGCAGTGTATATGCATGTGTTGCTGTGTGTTGGTGCGTGTCAGTGAATATCTGATTTTCTCACCTCTGGTGTGTTCTTCTTGAACTCACGGCTCAGGTCGATTAGTTTCTTCCTGGTCTGTTCACTCTCGTCCTGTCTGTTGGCAAGCTGTGTGGCGGTGGCGTCTAGTTCTTTCTGCAACACAAACACACAACTTTATTAGCTCACAAAAAAAGAGCTGCTCAGTTTATAGTACTTCTTATTACTGTTACTGTCCTTATAATCAGCATCACTGATATTCAGGTTTAAAAGACAAGGGCTGTTTTCTGACTAGACACCAGACTTCTTGACTCATCTTGCATGCTGCTGACTACCCATCCTGTCTCAGCTGAACTTGGCCAGTATGTTGCAGCAGCAGAGGCAGAGAACAGAACCACAACACTGATGTTCCGCCAAGGAAAACCCATCTACACCAGTAGTTTGATGTGCTACCAGCGCAAGTAATATCTGAGCCATTCAGCCTGTCAGTCAATCAGTCACCACTGTGTCGGGCATGACAACCACTGCAGCAATACACTACTACTACTACCACCCCACACACACAGTTTACAACAATTATTGACTGTCTGCACCAGACGAATCCTCCCCTCCCCACAAAACAACGACAACAGCACAATTATCAACAACAACAGTGTTGTCAAGGCTGAGGCAGGGCCCGCCTTTATCCACATCCATTTTGCATTGTTATTAATAGCTATTTATGGGACTTGTTCCAGATGATGGGCCAAGTGCTGACATTAACAAGACTTTCAGGCCTTGTAAAGATTGTATCTCTTGCTGATGAGTGTGTGAGTGTTGCTGGATTATGTTTCTTTTGGATTCTTGCCTTCTGTCACGCTCACTCCTTTTTTTCCTCCCTCATTTTTTCCGTACTCGCTCCAGATCATCCACTCACGCATTCAACCAGCAGTACCTTCTTCTCCATTTAAATCTCTCTCTTCTCCCTTCACTCCGCCTCCCCCTTTTCTACCCCCTCCCTCCCATCTACCTCCTGTGAGGCCGCCCACCCCTGAGAGTGATTAAACGCTGCTGAAGGGCCGTTATGCTAACTAACACACTAATCATTTAATACACACATTACCACAGGGGCCCTTGTGGCTCAGTCTGCTGACAAGGTCCCAAAACACACACTCATGCACACATGCCCACCGCCCCACATCACCCACCCCCCTGAACACACACACGCGCACACTCACAAGAAAATACAACTCTCTAAAGAAATAGTGTGATCAAGTACTAATTAGGAGATTTCCCCCCCCCCCATCAGCATTAAGTTTAATTCCCTGACCAGTCATGATCCTGTTTTATCCACAAACCATAAAAAAAATAAAAGAAATGTTGTTCAACTGTCCCCTGCAAAGGATTTTACGCAGTAGCACAGGATGTTTGGATAAAAAAAAAAAAAACTTTAAAAAAAAAACTGCTCAATTGCTTACATGCCATCTTGCTCTCACTGCCCATGGAGCAGTTGATGTAGCAGCCTGTCTGCCCATGGCCATGGAGCAGCTGCACTATCTGTTAGTGAATTCGAGCGTGCGCAGAAGCTTGTGCAACGCTTGATGAAAGGGGGAACCTAATAAATTTTAATCATGTTAAATTAATTGTCAAAAAATGAATGCTCTAGTTCATGAATAGAGGTGTAATTATTATATTGGTAAAGATTAGCTACAGGAACAAGAAGGCCCAGTTGGTTCAAGATATTAACAGATATCAGTCACTGGCAGATATTAATCACTACATGATGTACGAGGCCTAAAGGCTTTCTTACTAAAATCAAGTAATAAATTTATTAAAATTAGAGGAACACTTGAGTTTGAAGCCTAATCTGAAATCAGAGGGCAAAAGCAGCAATCAAGAAAATTTCAGATACAAGCAAACACAAAGAGATAAATAATTCTGTTTATCATCCAAGTCAAACAATTAAACACTAGGAATTAACGTTGAGAATTGAGAATAACCCTGTTAGAGTACATAATCTGAATACTTACAGGGCATGAAATATAACAGAGGACGGTAGAGTACAGATTTTTGATAAAGAGGGATGTGTGTGTCTAAGCATGGGTATTTGTGTGTGTGTTACAGACCTCAGGACACAATTAAGTGCATCCAACTTGAAGAAAAGCTTAATACATTGAAATTTGGTTTGGTCTGCATTTAAAAACACTTTCTGGCTTTGTTTGGCTCATATCTTTTACTATTCTCTCAGCTTAGTGTTTATAGAAATAAGGACAGAACCTCATATTGTTGTTTATAGAGTTGAAATAAATAAACTTTTAAACAACAGTCTCTTTATTAAACCTAGCAGAATACCGTTTGATATGCAAATGAGTCCATGAAAACTTCAGGTAAATCTATTTTCAGCTAAATTGTTATCCAAAAGTCAAAAGGAATTCAGCCCAATAAGCCAATCTGTTCATATGAGATGATTAATGTGCTTATTCAGAGCAAAACTGAAATAGCCACAGTCCTCAACTAGGGTTCTGCTTTAGGAGGTTATGAGCCAATCCCTGACGCCCTTGATTCTGTCCAATCCCTTTCAAAAACTCTGCACATAACCCAAGGAGTTACCAAATCCCCATTCTGAAAAACAAAAAAAGTTCTCACTGCTAAGCTAAATAAACACATCACACATGGAAGAGGATTGATTCAGTGCCAAGTGGGCAAGTAATTATGGGCATGGTCTTAGTTAGAAAAGGAAAAAAAGGACCCTCAGACCAAGTCAGGTTTTGACTATGCAGCAAACTCTCCACCCACATCAGCAGACACGGGTAGACTTTACACTCATCTTGCTGATAGAGCGTAACATCCAGAAGTGCACAATCCCTGCTGCTTGCCCCTTGTTCACACGCATCAAATCCTACTGACCATTAGGAGACCAATTCCTGTTGTAAGCAAAACATTATGAGTACCATAAGTTTAGTCATTTTAAGAGCCTTCAGTGAAATACTGAACAAATATAATTGCGTATTTGCTCTGCTGATTTTGTAGAATGTGGGTTCTAGGCAAATCTGAATTTGACTAAACTGAGTTTATGTTATAAAGGTACAGGTTCATGCTAGAAAGACAGAAAATACACTTTTTCTTCTCACACTTTATCTCTTTGTTTCACACAACTTCAGAAAAGCAAGTGTAAATATTTGTTCTAAAGAAAATTGGAGTGTTTTTATAGTTAGATGGGGTTTTTTTTAAAGGCAATTGTAACAAATGTGAACTTAGAAAGTGTTAGACACAGGCCTCTTCCTATGTAACTGCTTAGTTTCAATGGCTATATGTGTGCACATGGTGTCAAACTGACAAGTATTTTTCTTCTTGAACTGGTTTCATAACATTTACACTGGACCAATAAATGAAACATTTACAAGAGTTAATATTCTCAAGCTTATATTACTTCATTGGAGTAGAGCTGCATGGCCCAAGAGAAAAATTGATTAGTATTTACTCTAATATAATGTTGCAGATATCAATATTACAGATAACCTGTTAGAATTCTCTGCAGTGAGGACTGTCAGTGCCTAATTGGTCCGGCTATCTGATCCTTGCTAACACCCACATGACAGTTTATATTACTGTCATGACTAAAGATAGCTGATAGCTAGATTAATAGATGGCTAAATAGAAAGATGAAGATTTTTCATGTTTATAATGACTGGAATAGTGTCATCTGTCACTATCCATCTAAAGTCATGACAGTGAACTGAAATGGCAACACTGCGCAGACTGGGCATCTGAAAGGATTGGTTGGATCCTTTGAATGTTTCAGCTTTAGCAACTAGGAAGTCAGCAGAAAAAAAACATACCTTATAAAACACTGGAAGCAGTTTCGCTATAACTACAAAAACACAAATACGTCTCACATTGAAAAGAGTTTGTAAGATGCATTCACTAACATTGAGTCAATTTAACTGTCTTTTGGGCTTCATTAAGCTCAAAACTTTTAAAGGCAGTACAGTCAACTTTAGGCAAGGCTGCTCTGCGGGGGCTCTGCCATCTGGCATACCACTGGGATTTTCTTTCCCTAATGTTTGACATCGATGATTGACATCAAGGTAGTTTGATAAACCTTCTAAATTAACATGTTTGACAAGGAGCCAAGACATGAATGAGGAAACTCTAATTAACAAAATACAAAAACATGCCAATTAAAGGAGTCTGTATTTTACATTACATGATTAATTTATGAGAAAAGATATATAATTAATGAATTTGGCAAAGTGCGAATACCACCTCCATTCTTGATTTTTCAATGTATTGCCTGCAGAGCACCAAACAACATGGATTAAAAAAAAGGGCCTGTGCTTGGGCCTTCAGTCCTTCAGGCCTTCATGCTCAGTCTCTGGGGTCAACACTCAGGCTGTCCTTGGTTTGACTTTGAAACATTTTACTTTTCAGAACTAAAAACAGTTTAATTTACTGGTGAATTAATTCATTTAACAATTCACATTAACTCTAGCACTATTTTTAAATCTGGCTACGGCTGGTTAGGACTGCGCTGTCTAGTTTAGCAGACGATGGAATATGGTGTGTGCAGGGGAGCATTAAGTGGGCTGTAATGTCTGTGTGATTGCTGTAACAGCCCTGCTTGGCTTGGCTGGACTGGCCCACAGCAGCAGTCCCTGTCCTGGTTCATTTGGTCGTCTGGTCAGCTGTAAAGACGATTGGAACAGATTGCCAACACTCCCTAGAGAGACTTCAACACCGACTTGGCCAAGAAGCCTCCCGCACACTGCTCCACACGCGTGAGCTTTCACATGAATGCACAGACAGGCCGCTGCAGTAACTTGGGGAGCCCAGTCTTTCCACATTCTTTTGAACTCGGTTTCAAAAGAGGAAGTCTGCTAACATGTTCACCATGCGAAATTTGGCATGGTGAGCCATGTTCGCAGCTAAGAGGGGAGGCTGGGCCAACCGAAAATGAGTATCTCTCCAGTATCTCTCCATCCTACCACTGTGGTTATAATACTAATCACTGATAACGGGTCACGGGTAAACAAATCCTATTACCACTGGCCATCAGACCCAAGGTGTATGTGTGTGTTCATCTCTCCTAATGAAATTCCTTCCACTCGTCTGCAGGCAGAGAGAGGCCTTCTATCTGACTAATTCGCTCTAATTACTCTAATGAGCCACAGGTGATGATACAGTGAGACTGATTAATTAAATGGGAGGCACCAATCAGGCATGTCTGATTATGCCAATCATATCGACTACAGACTAAATGAGATAACAGGAGACAGTCGCACTTTAATTGAGGTATCAAAACTTCGTGGAATTCCTTATGCCCTCACGCTCCGACGATGCCGAGACAGATAGGCTGGTGGAATGACAACAAAGTTATTGTTATGTACACAGTATGAAGTCAATCTGCAGCTGCCGTCTGCGCTGCCACGGTGACCAAGAGTGCATGAGGGAGGAGAGAACGCCACACAAGGATTCGCTCACTCCCTCTCCGTAAAAAAACTGAGACTGTAACTGCTAGAAACACTGTTTACACCTAGTTTGCAGTCACGCACGCCAAGTTGTCTGCCTCTACTCTTTTAGTCCAAACACAATGTAGGTTAACTGCCCAACATTCAGCACATGTTTTACACATTAACCTAATGGAGTACCACTCTTGATAGAAAGCCAGGCATTAAAAGAGACAGACAAAAACACATTCACTTCTTCTCTGCAGTGAAAACACCATTTTAGTCACACTACAGAAGGGGCTGATATTTTAAAATTAAACTTTTCTGTGTGCATTACGAAGTGAGAGGCCTTTTACAGCCTCTGAACTTGGAAACATGACACAGATGTTTAAGAGATGAAGTTTTCTGTGCTGCCACTGCAGTCGCTAATCTTCCCTTTTATCTCTGACATGTCTGAGGCTGTTATGTGGTGATGATAGTAAACAGTAAAGGCGTCTGGAAAGATGTCTTATCTGAAATCTACGAAGCCTACCTCTGAAACCCCCCCTCCATCTCCCCTCACAGCATTCCACCTCCTTTGCGGCTGACTGTTCTGTATGCCAAACCTACTGTGTGGGGGTGGAGTCGTGGGGTGGCGGCTCAGTCAGGAGCGACAGCCACGCTTGCTACAACGACACGGTACATGATCACAGATCACAGGCACGCCCCCTCAAAACACAGCACAACAGCAGCACAGATAAGAGGCTACAATCCTGGCTGCCTGTCTGCCTTCCTACCTTTGACATAGCGGGGTGCAAACTTTAAATGTACCAGCAGACGCCGTTTGCTCCAACCACACAGGGTTTGAAGACGCAAGTCATATCCTCCTGAATCTCTGTTTTTTTGCTTTTCCTCTCACCCATTGGAGTCAAAGCCACAAAGTTTTCTTTACCACAAGCTAACACAATGGTTTTACTGTGACAACAGAGGCCTAAACACTTTTGTGTGTGTATGTGTGTGTTTGAGCAAACTGTTTGTGCATCTGTGTTTGTGCGCAGAGCAGTCAGGAGCAGGGGGTCAGCCAACCACTCTCCACACTCTAACAAGACGCTTGTGGTCCCAGAGCGTTTTGCTCCTTTTTTTGAACACAGATCCATATCTACCAACAGCACAGGAGCTGTCAAGACTCACCTCACTGACGCTGACGCAAGTCTGGATCAAAAACAGCCTTTTTACACCGCAGCCTCGTTTGTATTGATCCATGTTTCTCTGCTGAGAGACTGGTTGTTGTTTTATCTCCCCAACATCCAAGCCTTTACTCTCCTGAAGCTTACTGAGAGCTAGTCATTGTTTTGCCCGACCTATTGTCTGACAAGGGGTTTCAGAGGCCAGGACTGAGTCTAAATACAAATATAATGAGACTAAGATGGTTTCTGGCGTGGAGGAAGTTCAGCTCACTTGGTCTCATTTTGCAGAGTTTGAATTTAGCTGGAGGCCTGTGTCACAAAGGGTGAGTGGTATGGATGGTGCAATGGGAGGAGAGGGCCATGGCGATATGATAGGGTGTAATGCATTGGTGAAAGGGCAAGATTTTTCATCCCTGCGTTTACAGGGTGGAACGGCTAGGATATTGAGATCTGAGATAGGATCAGAGGGTAGTGAGCTGTTTCAGCTACGATAAAGGCCACGCATTACAAACAGAGCACAGATAGAGAGAGAGAGAGAACCAGAGACAGAGAGTGAGAGAGTATCACACCTCTCATCCCTGAATTAATGCCTCCATTCTGCCAGGAAGCCATTCTGTGCCAGTGAGAGGAGATTGGGGAGGGGATGAGTGCACAGATACGGACTAAAAAATGGAACCTGCGATCATGGAGAGGGGTGATAGGGATTAATCAAGTCTGGGAGAAGAGTGGAGCTCTCCTGGCCCTGTGGTACATGTACAAGACCAGGTCCCAAGGACCTGGGCAACAATTGATGATGCCGCCATTACTTTATGCACATGTGAGTAACCATTGATGGATCATGACAGGGTCACAGGTGCAGCCTAGCAATGCTATAATGTCGTAAAAATCCGCTCATCATCAATGCTCGTGTGTCAGCTAGAAAGTCCATGACCCTAAACAATGAAGATGCAGTCAATGTTGGTGTAACATACTCAAGACAGGATCTTTTTCTATATTCATTTGCCTATTTAATTTGTAATAATTTACTTAGACTTGCATTTAATCACTTCAAGCAGCTTCATGCTTTTGGTACAGTTTAAGGACTCTGCATCTTTCCCATGTGCCTCTGGTACATTAAATCCCTGCTCTGCGTGATGCCCTTTTACATATTTTAATTTAGCCTTGTCTATCTGTTGTATCCAGTAATTTTCTTGACGCCTCATGATGACACATCAGCAGGAGTGGTGCCTTAGCCTATAAAGCAACATGTTCCCTTCAACATATAAATCAAAAGCATATATCAAAAGCATACATCAAAATGCCCAATTTGGTTAGATCTATCTATACTCTTTAATGTTTCCAGCTTATGCTGTCACTGTTTTCCAGCACAGCCTAGCCTTCTGACTGAGTTTGACACCCATGGTCTATACGATCAACGTCAACAGAGCATGTCCTGAGGCTAAGTCTTACTCAGCTTTTATGAGTAAGAGTTTTCTGCTCTGCTTGCATGACTTTTGAGAGAAAAAGGCAGAGAAACATGGTGAGAAAGAGAGAATGAGCATGGCTAATCCTTACAGTAATGACAGAATAATTAGCTTGCATTAGGCTACGTAATGGGTTGTAATTATATCATTTATTCTGCGTTGAGAGAATATGATAAAAAGCCTGCACAATGAAGGAAGAGGAATTGAGCTCAGTGGGAAGTAGGATGGAGCATGTGTAAGAGCTCAGGCTCTTTCTATTGATTGATCCAAACATCAAACGAACCACTGGAGTAATGGGGGGAGTGAAGGACAGCTAAAAGCTATTTGGAGCCTTCACTGCATAAAAGACTTGACCTGTTCCACACAGCCTACATATCAAAACCATCAAACAGCAATCAATAGACCAAAGCGGTCAACTCAACAAACCGTCACCCTACTAAAACATCAAACCCCCAGCCCAAGCGTCAGATGATAGGCTACACTCAGCTTATCCATTACCATCAGATAAAGAGGAGATAAAACACAGAGCCTAATCCTTTCATGTGTCGTGACAGCCACAGCAGCCTCCAAGGCATTCCTTCAGTCTGGCTCTCAAATAGTTTTATGGCGGAAGGCAGCCATTCAGTCAGCCAGCCAGCCAGTCAGGGCTGTTCTGGTCTGTTTGTCTTATTTCACAGTTTACACGCTGTTTTATAGGTAGTTATTATGGTCACCATGGTGATGCCATACGTTTTTATGGTCTTTTGGTCTGAGGGCAGGGAGTGTAATAAACGAAAAAACACACACACGTGAAAACAAAGACTCACAAAACACACTCCTGCTGTGGAAAGGTCTCCTGTCCCTCCCTTGCTCCCTCCCCCACTCTTTATCAGTCTCACCAAATGCCTATCTCCCTACTTTCTGCTTCATGTGAAACACGGATAGGCTAGCATTGAATTGTCCTCTCTCATTCCACATCTGGAGCTGATCAGAGGGCCTCCTGGAAGTTGAGGCCTCTGGGCCTATTAATAACCATACCGCTGAACTCAGGGTCAGACAGCAGTCAGCGGATGAGCCTGTGTCTACTAAACACATAGTCCCTTCCCCCTTCCTCAAGAGGACAACTCTCACTTTTAAAAATGAGGAGGTAGGCTACAGAGCTTAGCAGAGTACATCCAGTTTTACGCTTTTTAAATTGGGACATACAGAGATTCGTCCTACTCAGAGCAGGAGCTCACAAAGTAATCACAAATAAGTAAACAAAGACTTAAGTTTGAAACTGAGTATTTATTCGGTCATCCTTTAAAAATAAAACAAATACTTAAGAACAGAAAAACAGCTTTGGCTAATTATGGGACTGAGACAATTTTCTCCCTTGAGTTGTTTTGAGTTGTTTTCCTTCATACACATACAAACAAGTTCAAGTTCAAGATGGCTAGACATGTTAAAGGCAGGACAGATTGAAAAGTCATCATCTGTTAGCTCTAAAGGTCAGGCCAGTCAGACAGTCCAGGTCATACTGAGGCCTGCAGGGTCAGACCACCTCCGAACTCTGGCTCCAGTCTGACAGCTGCTCAGGTCAAATGTCAGGGGGAGGTTAAGGCAAAGTCTGAGGACGCCCAACGAATTCAACAGACACGAGACTGTGTTATTTGCATGGAATTTCCCATGTTTTCATAGACAATGCCACGGATCAGTTCAATGTTTATCAATCGTGTATTAGGAAAGGCCTGTGCAGTAATAATAGCAGGGTGCTAGTAGTTTAAACTATTTCATTTGACTCTGGTTCACTGAACTTAAACAAAACTGTCATTCTTTCCTTGAATTATTACACCTCAAAAACCAAAAATGCACACAAGCAGTTCCTCAAGTTCCTCTGACTGAGCAAAGTTCGACAACCTACAACGTAAAACTAGACCAGTAAGTAGCATACGGATTGCAGAAAACAATTTGTTAAGGATAAACCACCCCCATCCAACACACACATGCACGCACCTGTGAATACAGGGTAGTTGAATCATCATAATCGGTGGTAGTTTTCTGCTGAGCCCAGCCAACAGTCTGTGGTATTTTTAGAGGGCTGACACAGAAGCAGGCCGTCCATTTACTCTGTGAGCTGACAGCAGGACCATCACAACTCTGGCTGCTTTTAAACTACCAAAATGGGAATGAGCTCAACATAAACACTGCAAAGGTGTGGACACCAACAGAAATGAAGTTAGCTCAGATTCGGGGCCATTACAATCCCATTACTTTTACATTACGGCTCCTAATAACACAAGGTGTTGTGTGAAAATGCAAAATCTACCAACATTAAACCATCAAACATCTCATCATCTTATAGCTGTAAGGATGACGCGAGAAAGTTTGTTCCATCCCTTATTTTAAAGCCAAAAACAGAGATTTATGAGGTGAAGTAAAAACATAAAAAATAACTATGCACCTTAGCATTACTCACATGAAACATTTATTTTTTAACATAATAAAATTCCTGCAGTAGCAAATCATAAACTCCTGGATGGACTGAATAGAAAATCAAGTGAGAGAGTAACAGAATTGGAGTGAGAGCTGAGGCTAAAGGTTGAAGGCTGCTCCTATCTTACTGATTGGCTGAGCCTGAAGGCCAGCTATGGATCTAGCAACTGAAGTCATGATTGACATTGAAAATTACACAGAGTGAGCTATTAGCAGATACCAAGCCATATCATAATTCAATCCCTACACCATCAAAGTGCACCAATATCATAATTCAATACTAAGAACCATTAGCCTGCAGCAAACCAATATCATAATTCAATCCTGAGGCCATCGGCCCATGCCAATATCATAATTCAATACATGGACCATTAGGACACACCAATAGGCCTATTAGAATTCAATACCTATGGTCAATGATCTAACAGGACACTGATACTGGAGTCATGGGTTGACATGGGATGAGGCCGGCACATAAGGATCCTCAGGCCTTATTTAGCCCAGACTCCTTGATAACAGTGAGATAAACAACACTTAAATTAGGTAGGGCAAGTGGTTCACCAAAAAGCTTTGCTGCACCAGACGGAGGAGGCCCCAGAGTATTCACTGCAGGAACAAATTCTGCAGGCTTATGCAGAGGGACACGTTTGTTGAACAAAATGAAGTGCTGCTTGAGCTTCAAACTCAGCTGCGTGCTCAGCCAGACTTGTCAAAAATGTTTCGAACACTGGCCCCCACTGTGAGACTGTCTGCAGTTGGTCTAAATTATCACATTGTGGTACCTTTAAGAAATGAGACTCCGTTTCGTTCTCTGGTCCATTGCCACTGTTTATATTTCCATGTTAACATCTTGTTTAACTCCTAAAATACTGCAAATCTCATCCAGGCTCAGCCTGCTGGGTCATCAGAAATCGGCACCTTCTCAACCAATCACATGGATTTGACAAGCTCAGATTTCCTCAGCTGCTCTGAGTCAATTTTTCACCAAAGTTGTCATTATTCAAAGTTATTCTCACCACACATTTCTTAGGTTTCCCCACTTAACTGTAATCCCCATGTACTGCATGTATAGTTTAAAATGACTCTGGAGAATGGAAAGTACAGGAAGGAAAGATCTATTACCGGAAAATAAAATACATTACCTGAATAACAGACAATTAATTGGCAGCTATGTTGACAACTGAATGACTGTTTTGTTAGTAAAAATGCCTGTCATTGGTTCCTGATCCTTAGTTGAGAGATTTTCTGAATCTTGTTATTGTAAATGGATTATCATTCAGTTTTTTTACTGTTGGTCAGTTGGAAAAAAAAAGTATGAAGTGCAACACATGTTGTGTACGACAGTTACTAACAAGGATCAATAAAGTTCGATCATGCAGGTCGCACACCACTGAAAACCAGCAAGTTTGGACTGTTTATTAAAATGTCAGCATTTTTAAGTTGCTCACTTTGATGAGGGTGACTTAGAGAGAAAACAATGCAGAAAAATAGTCATCAAATGGTTTGTTTTATTGCAAGTGTGAGACTGGATCTGAGCTCACTGCTGGTCTGCACCGCACTGTGTGTGGATTCTTACTTTACAAGTCAACTATGGATGAGAACAGACGTTTTTCCCCTTAGGAATGCAAGATTTTTGTTTACTGAAAACCGTAGGCTTAATATTACGAGGCAAACAATAGACTTTACAAGATTACATCGGCCTTGAAGGCATTGTTCCAAGTTTATGCTCGATTTTTAAATAAAGTGGACATCATCCTCAAACCTGCAAGTGGAAACGGAGAGTATGTTTCTAACTGAGCCTAAAGAGAAGTGCCCAGTCACTGAAGCCCAGGCTCTCTCTACTGGAATACAAAGCAGTGGAATAATGGATGCTTCTGTCACGAGGTACAGTGAAACTCTATGATGCTGTAGGTGAGAGAAACTCCAAGTGGGTCTGTAAATAATGCCTGCCACTTGAAAATAGGTCTCTGGAAACCGCCCCCTGTGCTGGTTGTTGGACTGAAGTTTTGTCTGTGTAGTTAAAATGAAGGGCCTTAGTACTATGTGGTGGAAATATGAAAACTAAGCAATACAGAAAATTTTCCCAGGTGATTTTCAGCACAACGGAATAAAGTAAATTTCTCTCGTATTTTATGATTATTTTATGCAAAGTAACATTTTTCTAAATATTACCATTACTTAAGATTTCTGTTGAAATCTTTTTTTAAGACAAGAGTTTAAGTTACTGATCCCAGCCGAGGAAGCCACAGTATGTACTGAAGCTTGTAAAGTATTTTAGTTTCGCAGTTGACACAAATGAATATGGTTTTGATTTAGATCATTTGAGCATGCCAAGACATGAAATATATTTGTGAATGTATTAGCAAAGACGTTTTTATGACTACTTTATCAAGATTAACTTTTGTCCTGAAACTAAAAATTTAAGTCAGGTTATGTTTCAGGGGATCATCTAAGGAAGTATACAAAGTAAAAAGTTACAAAGTTTGGTTGAAGCAGCAGAGTAAAGCACTTTAACAGAAGCCAGATACAGAAAAGTCACATGGGAGGGGTAGCCCCTTTAATATATTGAGATGTCCACAATAGGCCTGTGGAGGAATACTGCAGCTTAAAATTGAACAGCTTGTAATAAGTCTCTTGTGAAATTAGTTGTAATGGTTCATTTCCAAGCAAAAGGAGAAACTGCACCAACAAGTTACTGTACTGTCTTTGTGATTTAAGTAGCTTCATTTTTATAGGCATATCTGAGTACACAATCTCTGCATATATTGTAATAAAATATTTTCAACTTATGAATTAAATAAAAACTGAACTGTTTTCTTTGGGGGTAAAAAGTAGGCCTTCAGAGTAATTAGGTTGTATTTTTAATTATTACAACACAGTCTGGTCAATATTGCAAAAAAAAAAAAATTCTGTTTGTTTTTTGGCTTAATGGATATACACACTATATATATTTCAGTAAACTATTAAGTAAAGGCAAATATCATAAACACTAAAACCGTTAGGCAATTACATCACTTTACTATACCAGAGAAAGACAATACTTCTGCCAGATCACAATATGATGATATCTAAAATCTAAAACTATTACTTGTCTCATATGACAATACTAAAATAAAAGATTTATTGCCCAGCCATTATTATGAACAGGATTACAACAGAGACTAACTCAATACAAGAGGAGACAAAATTATTTTATTATGTGGATTTACTGAACTTTAAAAACATTAGACGTGGCTGCATTTCATTTGAACTGCCTGAAGTAAAGGTGGATCAAACGTTTATATAGTGTCGCTTAAACTGAAATTGCAAATGGTTGAAATAAATGGAAATACGTGATATTTTTAACATAAGCAGAAATTTCCACACCTTCAGGTTTTATAAGGAAACATGTCTGTCACACACTTTTGCATAAAGCCTGCATTAAGAGCTGCTGACTCCATCTGTTTGGGCATCCCTATTTTTAGACTCCTCTTAAGAGCTTTTTATCTTTTGTTCAAACATCAGACAACATTGGTCGAAATTACAATGCAAGGTAAAATTGTTTAAATATTCTGATATCAACTTTCACAGCATAAAAAGTACTATTTTGCGTATTCAGCTGGATAAACTGAGGCTAGTGTAGACACACCTCAAAGCAGAGGGAGGGCGAGGAAACTGAGCCCGAGTGTGACGTACACTAAATCACTAAAGAGTTGGGGAGTAAGGGCCTCTGCTGAGAATTAGCCACTGATAAGGTAGATAAAGACTTTTTTCCTCCAGTTTTCTGAGACCTGCACATTCCTCTCACTCCTTACGGGGTGTATAGTTCATAAGGATATGCTATAACCTCTTAGAAAGTAGGATGACATAGCCATGACCAAAGTAGACCGAGGGCAGACCAAAGACCTGACATGCACTCGTCTGTCTCTCTGACTCATGCTTAGTCCTTCACCACCCACCAACACACAGTGAAACCCTCAGTCCCAATGCCAGGTTTTGTCACTGGGCAGAGAAGCGGTTGGCTACAGTAAAAGCATGACGTGATGCCCCTTCCTCTATGCTCCCCCAGCCTGTGCAGCAACAGAGGGGTAAAAATATCCCACCAGTGAGTTCAGACAACTAGCTCATAAATTAACACTAAAACTCCTACAGACAACAGTGGGCCAGTCGCTGAGAGATTTAAACCACTCAGGTTGCCACTGACCACAGCTACGGGATCACTTTACAAAACCCTTTTCCTAAATTTACCCAATCGGAGGTGGGGAGTTAAGACCGAACTGAAGATAAGTTTTCATCTAAGTCACTATTTAGCTGTACACTAACATCGTGAACTATTTTTTAAAATGGCTCAAGGGTGCGTTGTTCCAGGAAATGTTATGAGGTGAGATGTAGGCTATTAGGCCTAAATTGGGAATTGTGCATAACAGAAAGGTCTGTTCTTAATTTTCCAAGCTTATACAGAAATGATAAAGTATAGGTTTAGGGTCCGCTATTAACGCATGTCTTATTGAGGCTTGCCCATAGAAAGGCGCAATCTCTTGTCGCTCTGAAGTAGAAACACAATGTTCCAGAAAACTGCTTGACTGGGTCAAAAAAAAAGGAAAAAAGAAAAAACAACAGGAGAGAAGAGTGATGATCCCCTCTAAAGAAACTCAACTCTGTAATGGACGGACAGGGATTACAGACGTTAAAACCTCCTCCATCTGTAATTCACTGTCACCCTGCCATCATCTCTGAATCACTGATCCATTTTGCAAGTGTGCGAGACCTTACTAAAAGCATCACTGTTGCACCCATTTGTGTTTGTAGTGGTGGTGGGGGGGTGTGGGAAGGCAGGGAGAAAAGACAAGTTAACAGCTCGCTGTGCTGTTTCAAAGCACTCCCTGTCCTGTAACAACCACCTAGCTAGTTTCTCACACAAGGAATGGGACACAGTGATCAAATAGGATTTTAATGAACATCAGCAATTGGAGCCTGAGGAATAGACGCAATGATGGCTTAGAGCTACTGACATCTAGGTTGGGTTGGATTTTCATCATCAAAAGAAACAAAAAAAAAAAAAAACATTCCTTTGCTGGTGCCTCTCGCACAGACAACACAAGCTGTGAATCTAAGAGCCCACAGTCCATCCGATCACAAGAAAGAAGCAAATGAGAGAGCAATTGGCTGACAAGGCCATATGTAGACCATGATCATATCATACTAACCCCACATTATCCTCAGAAACCGGATAAGAAAAAAAGGTTCTTCTCTGAAGGCTTTCCTCTAGGAGCCTCTCAGTGGGAGGGAGAGTAAATAAGATGTCATCAATAATAGACAGTGAATGTTCTGAGCAGTTCCGCACACTCACACACACACACACACACACATATATACACAAGCACACACGAGCACACAAACACACGAGCTCCGACTGATTCCTATCCTGCAGACAGGCCTGCCAACTGCCAGGCTTTTTGCACACGCTCAGATTCACTGTCCTGACTAATCGCTTGTGATAGGGGCCTTTGCCATAATTACCCAGGGCCTTATCACAAACTTATGCGATGCATTTTTCATGTCCTGGCTGCTGGCAGTGCCTTCACTGTCCATGCTGGCAGTCAATCTACGAAAAAAGACTGATCTCAGACAAATTCACACGCACGCACACACACCAGTTCTAACAGGGCAAAATGGGTGAAAGCAGGGTGAAGGGCCAGGGAAGAGAGGAAAAAAATTAAAAAGGAGGGGAGGGGGAGGTGAGGGAGAGAAAGATGGGGGGGCAGGAAGGGGGTTGGAGATAGATAGTGAGGAAAGAAAAGAGAAAGGAGTCTCTCTTTTTTTCTTCTTCTTCTTCTTTTTTTTTTTACATAATGCATGAACAAGGGGGCACGAGTAGGAGGACCAAACAGGATCAAATAAATAGGAGAACTGAAGCCTTGATGATGTGGCATAAGTGCGACACAAAGCCCGCTGGGAAGACTTGTTCACTGTCCTTTTGTCTACCCAGTCATAGGGGCATCATGACCTAAATAAAAGTTTAAATCCCAAGCCTGTGCAATTTACAAAATAATGTATGAACAATTGGACTAGCCTACATAATGCAATCTTATGTTAATGACGACGGCGACTGGGCTTCTAATATTCATAAATTGTGATTTGTAATTCAGCAATGCACGTTAAATGCCACGGGAAAACACAAAAGTGCCATTGTCTACATGTCTTGTGATAGGTCAAACACGCTCTAATATACACAGGCTATATTCACACACTGAATAGGCCCAATATTTTCCTCATATTCTTTACTGTGCCGTGGATCTCCTCCGTGCACACCGAGATTAGTGGCGTGCGCGAGGCTGGGACATTACTGGAGTTCATCACAATCAACAAGGTCATGATCTTTCATATTTACACCAACGTTACCGTTTGATTTAATTGCATCGCGTCAACTAACACTGTCCCGTCCCGTCCACTTTCACAGACGTGGCAATGTCTGTAAAAACCTCACTGTGTATAATTGCCGTCAGGGGAAACCGAAAAAAAAAAATCGGGCGAGTTGATCAACCATAATCACAGAGACGAGTTCACTATAAACTGTTTCAAAACCGTTAGCCGATAAAGGTTGCTAATGTGTTCATTCGCGTCCAAATAAACTTACCAATTTGACAGTTAAAAGCAGAAAAACACACAAGCAAAGCGCTGTTGTGTCTGAGCTGCCCGTCTCAACGGTTGGTGTCACCACAGCGCCACCGTATAATGAGTCGCACTTATTTTTCCCCCAAATTATCCAACCTACAACGGCTAAAGCGTCGGGCTAACTACGGCTACTCGCTCCAGTAAAAGTTGTTGAACACGCAATAAAGATAGCTAACCGAAAGCTTTCCGCCAAAGCCTTGCTGTTTTGTTTTTATTTCGGCGCATCCCCGCGGCGTCGCCCCGGCTTGCCCAGTTGCAGTGTCCGATCGATGTTGAATTGAACAAAGAGGATCAATTTCTGATCAGCGAGAGAGCCACTTTCATCAATGTGAGGAAGAGGTCTTGAATTCTCTTCCGAAACACCTACGAGGCGGCCGCCGAAAAACAGAAAACACAGCGGCCGAAAGAGTCAAGGCAGCCGAGGCGAGTAGAGGGTAGAGGATTTAAACAGAGGTTGGACTGACCTGTAGTTGTTGTAAGTCAAAGCGCTTCCAATATTGAAACATCGATCCTGCATTGGCCGCCATCTTGAGACATATTGAGACAGGAATGAGATGCTGATAGAGAGCGCGGGGGTTGGAGTTCAGTGGAGAGGAGCGGGCGGCCGGAACACCCGGACCGGATCACTTCCACGACTCACCTCCGGCAACTGCTGCTGTACGGAACGGAGTCAGCCTACAGGAGTGTTGCCTTAATAACGCCATTATAATTGCTTAAATAGCTTTTTATCAACATTCAGATATTACAGGTAAATAACCGAACTGGCATTAAATTACTTTTCATTTTGTTACGTCGAAATACATGAAATTGTGTGAGCCAGGTGAGCCCATGTTGGATTTTATAGTTTTTTCTGATCATAATGTTTTATGGAGAGCAAAGATCATGTAAAAATAATGCCAGAAGGCTACTTGGAAGCCATATCTAAAAAGAAAAAAAAAATCTCACCGGGAGAGCATGCAGAACCGATGTTTCCTCTGAGCCGTGACGGACTGAGCAAGAGGATAATTCAGACCTGAGAGAAATCTAAAATAAGTAATCAGCGCAACTCTAAAATCAGCCTGGAAGTTAGACTGAGAAATAAGAAAGTCGATTGGTAATGAGCCTAAGCAATTTTCTTCATGTCCACACTTGACATTTGTCACGCAAATGCTCATTTAGGAAACATTTGATTTAACAAGTCACTCAAAAAAAAAACAAAAAAACGGGCGGAATTTAATAGAAAAGAAAAATTAAAAATGATCAATAGCCTACTACGTTTCAAGTGTTTTGTTTTCTGTTTGCTTTGAGGTGATCCCAGTTGAATTCATACGTTTGCACAATTATCTGTGAAAATTGTAAAACAAAAAAGGTTCATTTAAAAAAATCAAAATTAAATTAATTGTTTTGAAAATAGAACCAGGGCTAAATGTCTAGTAACTGTTAAAAGAAAAAAACCCCAACTCTAATAAAGCAATTATTGGAGTTTCTAGATAAAGGCCCAAGCTTATTTAAAGTCTGGTTTTAATGTGCAAATTCATCTTGTGCAACACAGCAGGGTTGCTGAAGACCTGCTGTACTTGGTCATTTAATAATGGGTAAAAGATGGAGTGGACTTGGCAGAAAGTATCTCCAAGTTCATAGTTTTTCCAAAAAGTACACAGTAATATGACAAAAAATTTTGATATTCTAATTCGAGATATTGTTCTGCAACTCAAAGATGAGTCAGACTACTTATTCAAATAAGATTGTGTTTTTAATCCAGTCAAGCCATGGCTGCAGCAGCCCAGTGGTTAGACTGTCAATGTGCATAAATATCTATGGCTGAAGTGACCTTGAGCAACACACTGAGCCCTGGCTGCTCCTGAGGCGTCACTCCTGCTGACCATGTCCTCTGACCCCCCCATCTTGTTGATATGCAAAGAATTCATAATTATACTGTGTGTATGGAGTGCTCTAAATTCCCGTGTCAAACTGTGCACCTTGAAAACACATCACGCCTCAGCTTCTGCCCCCAGTTTCTCGGCACACCACAGCCGAGCTGTACAGGTTTATCAGGCTAACACATCTGTTGTACACATCGTTCTCATTTTTAGCTCTTTGTGGGTTCCCAAATTTGACTTGTGGAGTGTGTTGTGGGGCATGGAAAATCCACGCCCGCATTCACACTTAGGAGTTGTTCTTTTTTTTTTTTTCTAACACTAAAAGCTTACAGCCTTTGACAAACATATTTAGCTTTATTTTTTCTCTCTAATATTTTCATTTCTTTACAGCAACTGCACTTTAAACACATTTACTAAAAATAACAGAGGAATTTGCCATAGATAATAATGCCTCTTTCACTGCATTTGTCTGGATACAAAGGTGGGCTTTTTTGTGCTGTGATTTAGCTCAACTCTCAGGTCATTATGTGATTTGATTTAAAGCTGTACTGCCCGTTTCTGCGGTATGAATGGTGCTCAGTGCTCAACTGATATGTTGCCTGAATAGCTTTGCCTTATTTTATACTTCATTTATAATCATAATACAGTGAATTAAAGGCTGCCTTTAGTTTAGCCGTGACTCCCAGCCACATGCTTTCAATAAAACGTGTTGAACTGCAATGTATAGAACAAATAGAAACAGCTGCTTTATGAGATTTACTGTGATAAAAGATATAAAAGCAGCGTGATTCATGTAACTGTCAGCGTCAATTACTAATTCTTTCTTTTTCATGACTGTCTGTTTGAAAAAAAGAGAAACTAGTCTGAACTGTGAGGTGCATAATGAATACTTTCTAGACAAAATACTGCATATGAACCGATAAATCCTGTGTTTAATCCTCTCATTTTGTTCCCTTTCCGCCATGTTAATCAGTGTTTCCTTAGCTTGGCCTACATGACTTGTGATGCTACCTATCATTAAGCTAAACCAGAAATACAGGTCTGAGATAATCCATACAGGTTTAGTAGCTTGTGTCCATTATGGTTTGTTTGTACAGTTTTTTCTCACACAAAGAAAAAGACAAAACTAAAAGGGACATCATCAATCTCTATAAACCCAAATAACAATTGAAAATAACCTAAAATGTATTTGTGTTGAGAAATTTGTAATTATGTAAGATAGTTTACTTTATTACTTTGGACATCAAATATCAAAATGACTGGATGTTTCAATTACCATAAATCGATATTATAAACACTTTGTTTTTCTGTGAATCTTTATTTATTGTCATGCAAATACAAGTGTCAAGCCCACATGAAACTAAAAACAGTATTGCAGTAATGTCAGACAAGAACATCTATGTAACAGAACACTGCAAACAAAGAACATTGTATTCAGTGCAGATATTATTTCTTTCCCTTCTGATCATTTATTCAAAATAAATGGTCACAAAATCTAAAAGTGCAGCCCTTAAATCATCACACACCGAACAATAAAACCTGAAATGGACTTCATCTTTGATCTCTTCTAAAAAGACATAACTGACTATTTTTCTCTCATGAAGGCCATGAAACCTGTCCTTGTCTGTATTGGTTAATGATCTAAGCATAGCTGTGCACACATACATCTTTAATGTTTAGATAAATTCTGCTTTGAACCAGGCTAATAAATTCCTGAATTGTTTGTTTCTAGTTCCTCCATATTTTAACACTTAAGTGTATTCAGTAAAGTAATAACTTAATCCAGTAAAATTATCTTAATGCAAAGATGGTTGTGAACATTAAAAATCAGTTGATTCTGCACTGTCAGGCGCTCCTCTGCAACTCTCTGATTTCAGCACACAGTATCTCCATAAGGATTTGACTGCAGCTTCATAGGCTCTGGATTACTTTGAAGCAGTCGGGGGTACACAGTGTAAGTCGGAACAAGTAAGAGTCTGAGTTATCAATCCACCTACAAATTATCATGTTCCTGCTACAGAGGCTTACGCATGTCTGGCATGAATGACTTGAGAGGGTTTCTCTCTCCTCACTTGTCTTTTTATTACACTCTATGGTGAAATTAGAGAGGAGGAAAAAAACAACGTAAATTGTTCTTGACAAGGACAGCAGAGGGAACATGTTGGGGCTCACAGATTTAGCCTCTGAAAAGCCTCATCAGTACATGTACATTTGGTTAAAGTTTAAATATAGAGAAATAAACACACATTCTTTGTGTCAGTGCCATTATACAAGTAGATCTTATAACCAGACAGAGCTACAGGGTATAAAATAAAACAGCCTCTCTGTCCTTTAGTTTTCCCACTTTTCTCTGTTTGTGTCCCTTTTCCTCCTGCTCATTGACTCTGCCTGCAAGGTGCTTTTAGCAGGCCTTGTGTGGCCGGGTTAGAGATGGATGTGTGGCCCTTGGGAGCCGCAGGCAGAGAGCAACACTGATCATGTCAGACAGGCTGGGGAGGCTGCATAAGATCATCATCAACCAGCGGTGGAGTGAATTGCCGCAGTGGCACTTTCACACAACCTCTGACCTATGTGGTAACCTCTGAGGTCATGATCAAGGTCAGGGGTCAGCAAGGGCCCCTGTGATCAGGGAGCTCGCAGGCCCCTCCTGACGCTTCCTCCTCTTTTCTCTTAAAGTTCTTTCATTGTATTTTTTTTCTTGGTCTTTCCTCTCTCTCTCTCTCTCTCTTTTTCTTTCCTCATCTTCTATCTGTTTGTCTATCGCTCACACTCTCCTTCACCAACCAGGACCAATTGAGACATCCCATCCCCTGGGAGTGCAAAAAGGAAAGCAAGAGAAAATCAATAGGGAAGATGAGTGAAGACCTGGGGGTCCCATCAAAAACCGAATGCTTCACTCTGTGCTGGTATGATTCACACACACACAGACACACACACAAAACACAGACAGACAGTGGTATTATTTCTGACAAACATCGGGTTTGGAAAATGTATAAAACAAAAGAAAAAGCGTAAAGCCTCCAGAATATGTTTTTTTTGTGTGTGTATTTCACTTAGAACAATACAAACAAATGTAGTATATTTAAGATGGCTGACAATGTTTGAACAAAGTGACCAAAGAAGCCTTTCATAAATGTTTCTGTCCCTCTGCCTGAGTTGCATCCATGTGCACATGTAGCCAGAGAAAAATGTGATAGTGATCTGTTTTTTTCATGGTATGCAACAGTAAACAAAAGAGCTTGATGACAAAGAAGAGAAGTAAAAAAAAACGAGACGAACATAAACACAAAGCTTGATCTCTCACCATGACTGTGAATTGAGTAAGATGTCAGCATATCCCCTAATAAGTGCAACTTTAATTATAGCGCATTTCCAGCAACATTTGCATGGTTTTGTGCTGCCTAAAAAAAGGCTCAGAATAAACAAGACTCAACTGAAAGAAACTCATTCCTTTATGTCATTTCCTGACCTCAGCCACCTCTGCTATTTCTGAGGAAAGACATACATGGGTTTATAATGTTGAGTCTCACCATGTATTCATAACTTATGAGTTTGCTGTGCTGCTCTTCCCAACAGAAGATAACCCAGGGCAGGACATTAAATGATCGGCTGAAAATAGAACTGTTCAGATGAAAGAGAGGATAAATAATGCAGAAAGAATACAAAATCTCTTATGGGGATAACTAGTTACACACATGCACGCACACAAACACAAAGATATCTTCTTTTTTTTTTTATCGCTCCACAGTGAAGAAAAGTGAATGGATGTAACAGGAAGGAGGAGGACCCAGTGGGGACACACATGCTACTTGCTTCATCTCCTCCCACTCCTCCTTGTCTGCCATTTTTTTTCCGTTCACATTCAGACTTCATGACATACTCGGTGTCTGTGGGGAGGAATAATGTTGTCCCAGTCACGGTGTGTTTTTCCTGCCCACCAGAGATCAGACACAACACGCAGAACAGAATTTATAACCCCGCCGTCTTGTCATTTTTTTCATCAGTTTTGATCAGGATGCCTTCGACCTGGACAGATGATCCTTTTACGAAGGGTGACCCCAATGTCTGAGGGCTTGTGTTTTTATTTTTTTAAAATTCTTGTATTTGTTTAGGTTAGATCACCAAAATAAACTATGAGTCAGTTATTAAGATTTCTGGTTAGAGGGGTGTTGCTATGCTGGGTCATATCTGATAAATAAAACATTCAAGACAAACCTTTTCAAAGACTTGCTGCTGTTTGCCTAATTTCCATTTGAAATGTTTATTCATTGGCCAAATTAAACATGCATGTTTGGAGAAAAATCCCATCCTAAACAGGCTGCACTAAACACGTAGTGAAGCTTTGTGCGTGTGTAGGGAGACACCTAGTGGTGAGTGTTACGCTCGGCGTCTATATAGGAAGAAGCGGAAGATTGAAGGGCCTCTTTTCTTGAAAATTACAAGTTTCCATTTGTCAGTTCATATAATTTAAGGAACCATTTGCTAATTAATTGATAATGAGTTTACTGGCCACAATACTGAATAAAGCTTCGATAGAGTCAAACTTCTAATCCCATGGGCTCCTCGACCCTTGGCCTCTTTCCTAAAGAATAGCCTACATTTTATAAAGAAAATTGTCATTTAAAAGCAAGATAAATTTAAAAATATATACATCTTTTTCTTAATAAAAAATGACCGCTGATTTTTACAGAGGGACAACTGCCATGGGCCAAGGCGTTCACCCAGCCTAAAAGTAGCTGGGAGGCCAGCATGCCTCACAAAAGCCCCATTCACCGGTAACAGGAACCCAGACCAGCGGCTGCCACGTCAAACTGTTTGAGCATGCAGCGTTACTGCATGTGTTTTGACTCCGTTTGGAGCAAGAGGGCGTGATAATATACCATCAGCACAGGTAGGACATGCAGGTGAAAACAATGGGGTTGTTGCAGGATCCAGTGTCACAACTGACCTGAAGTTATCAGCACTCCTCAAATCACCTGACACGGTGACTTTGGAAGTAGGGAGTACAGGTGAGTCTTTGTTTAACAACGAACGCCCGTGTTGAGGAAATATAGTTCCTGAAATTAGGAGGTAGGGAATAAAAGGAACAAATTGATTTTTAAAGGGTGTCTGTAAGCTGCGTGGTGAAGTTCGTCGATGGGAGTTGGGGCTCATTGGAGAGCAGCGGGCCGCTCCACGATTTCAGCTCACAGAGCAGACAGGCGCTCAGGTTTGTCCCAGTGGAAAAAATGTTGTGTACGTTTTCTCAAAAGGAACTGCTCCTCTGTGCTCGTGGTGACCATCTGTTTCTTGTTATTACTGAGAGTCTGTCTACTCTACCTGCCGGAACAGTTTCTCCCTGTGGTGATCAGACCGGTGACGCTCCTGATATGGACTCATCCATTCGGTCGGTACCACGAACTTCCGGACTGCTTTGAGCTCTATCAGATCAGCGGGTGCACGCTCACAGATGACGAGCGCGAGTACCCGCAGGCTGACGCTGTGATCATTCACCACCGGGAGGTTGCCATCGGAACCACATATCTGCCATCGGAACCGCGGCCACGTGCGCAAAAGTGGATATGGATGAACTACGAATCTCCGACGCACACGCGCAGACTGTGGGATTTTGAGGGTGTTTTCAACCTCACAATGAGCTACCGGACAGATTCGGATATTTTCCTACCGTACGGCTATCTGGTACCAGGTGAGCCCAAAACAAACGATCTCCAGTACCGCTTTGCGCACCCGCTTCACATACCCTCGCGCCTGCGCCTCCTTCGGCCCCGCCTCCTGGCCTGGGTCGTCAGCAACTGGTCGGAGTCCCATGCGCGCGTGGCCTTCTACTACCAGCTCTGCCGGTACATTCAGGTGGATGTCTACGGGCGCGCGGGCCGGCTGTTGCCAGAGGACAGTGGCAGCAGAAGTCTCGTGCGGTTGGTCAGTCGGTACCAGTTCTACCTGTCGCTGGAGAACTCACAGCACACCGACTACATCACAGAGAAGCTGTGGAACGCCGTAAAAGCCGGTGCCATCCCGGTGGTCTTAGGTCCGTCCAGACAGAACTACGAGCGGTTCCTGCCCCCCGAGGCCTTCATACACGTGGACGACTTCCCCACTGTGCGAGGGCTGGCACGGTACCTGCTGATGCTGAGGCGCAACCCGACCCGGCTAAGACGGCACCTGAACTGGAGAAGGGGCTGCAGCGTGCAGCAGCCCACCTTCTGGGCTGAGCACTACTGCACAGCCTGCAGGGCGGTGAGGAAAACCAGAGGCAGGACTAATGTGGTCACAGACTTAACAGGCTGGTTTCAGTCTTGAGAAACAGCTGTATCACCTCCAGCAGCTGGCTGCTAATGGAAATGCTGAGAGACAGTTTGTAATAATGCAAACTGCTCAACTGATGACCATCATCTTTCAAAGTTTTCAACAGAAAAGTATTTGTAATTAACTGTGAAACTGTTGGTCTGTGACTTAAACTACATTATGACACTGTTATTCAGAATGATGATTTTTGAATGAGGTAGAATATGGATTTTGAGCTGATACCACAACCATTAATTACCTGCTTCTCATGACCGATACCAACAAACAATAATTTTATATTTGTAGTTTTTAAAATGTTCAAATCAATCTATAATCTGTAACTCAGGCACACCTGCAGGGAAACTCAGGATAAGATGTACTGAGCAATAATGGATGACCTCTGAACTCTGACCTGACCAAACCTGACTGACATCACTGCCTTATTCCACTTCTCTGAATTACATCTAGCAAACTAAGAACTGTGTGTCACATTGTCGTTGAGTCTGAGTGACTCCACCCAGGTGCAGCAACTTGATATCATGATTGTGCTTCCTCTTTTTCTTCGCCTTCTTCTTCTGCGGTAGATTTCTAACTAACCTCAAAATGTGCATACCACCAACTGCCGTGTTAGAATAGATGTTTCCTTTATGTCAGTGCAGTTATATTACAATTATTAGCCAGTAAAGAGCTAGTAAATAATATAAATTTAAAATTAAGACGATTATTTTTTGATCGACACTAATAAATACTGTGCATACCTACTTTGGGTGAGATTGTTTCTATACTCGTTTCTATTTGAAGAATATTTTCACCCTCACAGTAAAATTATTTTTACTGAGTTTTCTGTTGTCTGCTTATCCTCACTGTTTCATGTTGTTTTTCTTATGTTACAGATTATGTTTGAGTGTTTTCTGTGAATTCTAGTTGTTTTTATTTGGTCTGTGTCGCCCAAATCACACATTTTCCTCATTAGGCTAACTACTCGTTTGTCCTTAGATCATGTTTTGAAAACATATCATTAATATTTTTTCTTTACATTGTTTGGTGTGTTTGAACCCATCACTGGTTTCAGCTGACTGCATTACAATAAGACAATCAGTTTACAGAGACAATACTTGCTTGAAATTATTCATAACAGCAAATACTGTTTCGAGGCAAACATTTATTGTTTTCAAATATGTCAAAATCCACTCTTTCAACATCATGACACAAAACTTATATGATGCCAGAATACACCACAAATGATTTACAGTGATAAAATATTACCTGCATTGCATGTTTCTATCTCATTCAAGTTTCACACCTTTGCAAGGTGACTTTTACACTGTGTTAGAATGGAAATGAAATGGAAATGGAGGACAGGTGATGAATGCATTAAGAGGAAGCTTTTGAGTGTGTAATCTGGGTGGCATGTTAATCGTAGCATTCCTGGATCTGATCCACCATTAGATTAACACCATAGATGGTTGATGCTTGTGTCATGATAGGCCAAAAATAGCACTCTGAGCTGTTACTTTGTGTCTGCACATCATCGACTCATTACTTGCAACACAGTTTCCACTCAAGGACCATGATCCTGAAGATGTTGTTGGAACCCAAATCATGTCTTTTTAGCGCTGTTCAAACCTTGTTGAGAGCAACACAGCTGTCCGAACCCACACATCCTCTAGGTTTTCATCAAGTTTACACAGCAACGCTCATTCTAGTGTTTTTTTTTACCCTCCTTCATATGTTGTAGAGCTTAGGCAATAGCAATAGGATAAATTGAAGGAGGAAGAGTTGAAAAGGTGTGTCTGTATTTGAAAAAAGCTTCAGGGGCCACTTGATAGGAAAAGAAGCCGTGAGGGAGCTGTGGATCGTTTAAATTCACACCTCTGTGTTAGTGCCCTGACACAGAATTAACACTTTACACTGTCAAATGAGACATTTCCTGCAGGCACAGGGGCACAGAGTAATGTTTCTCTCCATAATGAGCTGATGCCTCAACAGCTGCTGAATACACTGACGTCTATCAGCAATAATGCTTTCAGACGGCCAGAACAGCCAGACCCCACATCCCTGTCATAATCCCATTCATGCATATGAGAGAATTATTAGCATATCTAAATACTGTGAGGGAAATTATATTTACTTATTATGCTTTTAAATACAGCACTCTACATGTCCTGAAGCTTATTTGCCCATGTCCTCATTCAAAGTAGTTTCCAACTGTCATGCAATACCTTTACACAGTGGGAGTCACGTGCAGCATGCTGGACAGTTGATTTAATGGTATATACAAGACGGGCCCTCTTCTTACTGTTCCTTAAGTGCTTAAGAGCTAGCAAATAAGGCTACAAGATGTGCACAGTGGTAAGAGGCTTTGCAGTATATCTAGAATGTTTAACATGCAAATGATGTGCTAATTGTGTTTTTTCTTGCAATTTTAACAATAATGAGACATCAATACTGAATATTATGTAGATTTGAGTAGCATCAGACTCTTTTTGAATGATAATCTATCCATGTCCAACTTTCTTGTACTGAGATAATAAGATTTTTTTGGCGTCTCTGAGGTTGGTTCCCTCCTCAGCTGGCCTGACTCACGTGGACCACCTTGGTCATCCTCTGTCATTGTACGTGTGTATGTGTGTGTGTATGTGTGTATGTGTATGTGTGCGTACACATGTAGAACTCCAGCTCTGTCCCTCTTGGTATGTGAGGCTGTGCTGCCTCCTCTGGTAACCTGTGTAACTGTCCTCTGCCTGCAGGCATTTACAATCATTGACCAGAACAGATAGTTAAGACCTGAGGGACACACTTTACCCTCTGGGTGAATTTATTTGTCAGCAGATGTTACACACTCACATCATGATCTTCATCACAATGCTATTTGTCTATCTACATATGTCACATTTACTTATTATTACATTCTCATTATTATGCTACAATCGTTGTTTCATTGGTGCAGTTCTCTGCATCCGTCACATAAACCCTCCTTAAAGCTGGTTACAATGAGCTGATGAAGGAGTGTTCAGGTCCCGTCAGCTTCACTTTATTCTTGAACATGTTCAAAGAATAACTCAAAGGTCAGTCAGTCCCTAAGACTGTAATGATGCTGCAGTTTGAATCTTTTGTTTTCTTGTTTTAATTTTGAATATCACTGTTATTTCACCTTTTTTTTTCAGAAATAACTTGATTATTTCAAATTTGGTTTAAGTTTTTGAGAAAAGGAAGATGGGTTAAAAATGGAAACTAATGGATACTCATAGCATCATAATATATATTTTGGGGGGTTTTAATGTGTTTCCTTCAATACAACATTACAACTGGAACTTGAACTTGACTGGAAATCCAAATCTAAAGTTTATGTTTATTACTTGTTTTTTGCTTGATCTGAGTTTTTTTTATTAGGTTAACTTGATTATTTATTTATGTTCAGTTTTTGTCAAGCCTTTAGGTTTCATGTTCCTCTTATTATCTCCCATGGCAAAAATTCTGCTGCATAAAAACACAACAGCATTTTAACAGTTGTCAACAAAACAATGGAAAGAAAAGGCAGTAATGACAGTATCATATCAAACTGATGATACGCAGTGTGCATCATGTGTACATAGATGAGCAGTTTTACCTGCGTTTTGTCAGAAACTGACCCAGAGGAGTTTGTGATGTTCTTACAGTTCTGCACAGACATGGCAGGAATGACTCAGTGCCTTGTGATGCCTCTCACAGGAATACATCACACAAATAACTATGAATCAGGTCTTTTTATTTCATGCACAACGTTCCAGCATGCATATAATGCTTAACTTGCTGAGTGACATACAGATCCCAGTCAATTCAAAGTCAAAGAGATGGAAACAGTAATTCCTCTTTCCTGTTCCTCATCTGCAGGATAAGATATCACCTCTTGTCACGGGCTGACAAGTTTACTGAGGATGAGGTGAGTTGTTGCTTGGCAACAAGGTGAAAGATTGGATGTATCAATATGAGATATGTGATTCAAAGGTACGGGTGGAGCCGGTACCAGTGAGCAAGCTGAAGGTGAGCGTTGATGAATACCCAGAATCCGAGGCAATTTAATTTGATTTAAACCCCTTAACTACCAGCTACAGCTTATTACAAAGATCCTTCTCAGCTTTTTTCCAGACCCTCTCTTCAGTAACAGTGCCATTCATAACCTACATGGCCCCTGGCTAGAGACACAGTAATCTCATTTGTACAGCAACAGATGTTTCTCTTAAAAACATCCGTTGACTGGGGAGTGAAAAGTCTGCCCCTCAGTCTCTCAAGGGATCAAAGAGACCAGTCTAATCGCTATGAAATCTGTCACATTTGTACTGGTTTGAAGAGACATATTGACTTACAGTAGGCTTACTATGTTGTGAAACATAAACGCTCTCCTTCTCTGTCGCTCTCGCTCAGCCTACACATATTTTATGAGGAAGCTTTCATGTTCTGTACATCAAAAGGCCACACAGAGGAGGGGAGAAGAGAGAGGAAAAAGCATAAGAAACAACAAAACCCCTAGACAAATAAACAGCACAGTGTTCCCATGGCAGCGCCGTGCAGTAATCTGACGGCTGGTTTCCCATGGCTGTGTCTCACTGCCCCATGGACCTCCACTCTGTCTCACTGATGGCTCCTGTGATTGCAATCATCCATCTTACTGTCAAAAGCAAAAAAAAAGGGCAAGAAAGGGGAAATCGCACACACCATCTCTCTCTCGTTCTCTTGTGTCCAGCAAACAGGCCACCCCACTGTGAGTAGAGCCAACATGCGGACCAGAGGCCCATTGCATTTGGGTTTGTGTGTGTGTACGTGTGTGTATGTGTGTGTCCATGCTCATATGATCTGCGGAGAGAACATGTGTGGGTGTGCATCCTTGGTTGTCTGTGCCTGCCCATTATGCTGCATGATCAGTCACTGGAGTGTACACAGGGGAGCTGTGGACATGTCTGATCTTGCAGCTGATCAAAAGCACCAGAGACTCATTCCCTTGTGGCCGTGCAAGCGGGCCTCATATCAACATGTCCCTGTTCAGTAGACAGGAAAAACAAGAGGAGAGAAACAGGCAGAGGAGGTGGAGGAGAGGGAGGGGGAGTGCATCAGGAGGAAGACAGAAACCGGCAGGCAAAGCGAAGATGAAAGAGTGCACAAAGGGGCCAGAGTGGTATATATGACAATGATACATAACCGCACTTATCTCTGCTTCTGATGAGCTAATTGAATGGCAAAAGCCGGCTTTGTGTTTGTCTGTAGATGTAATAGCATGTGTGATCCCTCTCTGCAAGCCTGACAGCTGTGCTTATCACAAGGGTTTTAAAACAACAGGAACAAGTGCAATAAACCCTTTTACCTGTTTGCTTACAGGCACATCAGATGTGTGCAAACTTCCTTCTCAATGTCACAGGTGTCCTTGACTACAGGAACTTGTATTATGTGATCACCAACAGAGAGGACAAAGATCAGAAACAAGGAGAAGAAACAGAAGGATAAATAGAAAGGGAAGAAGAGGAGCGGCAGCAGAGCGTCTGTCTGTAAATAGTCTCGCCAGGCTGTGAAGTTGTGGTGTACAGTGTGTGCAAATGTAATTATGTGCTATAAAGTATTGACTAAATGAATCTCTTTGTTGTTGTGACTTTAATCTTACTCCAATAATCAACACACATAAATAGCTGAGCATTATGCCTTGCAAATCGAACAACAACACACAAATGAACATAGTTTAGCATAATGAAGCATGAACAAGACAGAATGAAACAGCTGAAAGACTGGGCAGCATCAGGAGACTTGACCTTCTGTAACATAATATAGTGAATGAAAGAATTAAAATTAAAAGAACAACAGACAGACAGGTTCATCTCTCTTGTGTTAACTGTGTTTATGCGGGAATGTTCTTATTTGAATTCTTGCCTCAGTTTCAACAGGAAGCTGTCGTTATGACTCATATTGGCGTGGTAAAAGCATTCCTTAGCAGCTGGTTAGCTTAGCACAACAAAAAACTGGAAACAGGGGAAACCAGCTAGTCCGGCTCTTCCTGAAACAATCAAACCAGTATCTCTGAGGCTCACTGTTTAACACTTTACATCTGTGTTACGTGCTTTTTAATCCTCATGAAAAAAACCCTCTGTGTAAATGACCTGTTGTGGTTTGATGTGCCAGGCTATTTCTCGCCTCAGTGCAGTGAATTTGGGAGTTTGCATAAGAAGAAGCCTCAGGTTATTCTGACTTGTTTTGCTGGGTTACCACTGCTAATTCACTAACTCACCAGATAATTAAACTAAACTAGCAGATTTTTAAAATTAAAATGTGAATATAGCCCACAAGTAAAAAAAAAAAGTAAAATGAAAAGCTTGTAACATAATAGATCAGTTACTTTGTTACTTATGATACTAGATGCTACTTTGATGATAACAGTTAGCAATGGTGGTTTTTCACCTGTTATTCTAATGAATGTGTTGACACTTCACTGTAGTTCTTTGTATCAACATCTCTGTTCAAAATGATCCCAATCCAGTTATACTGTAATTCTGCTGTACTGTGAGTCAGATTTTTTCCCACTTTGCTGCTCAAATTTTCAATCTCATTGATAAGAAGGCTCAGCATTTCAGTCATCCTGAGGTTTAAAGTGTAGGTAGGAGGAGTGTTGTAGGACTAGGCTAGCTCTTTCCTCCTGCTTTTGGTCTTTGTGCTAAGCTAAGCTGCTATCTTCACTTTTCATGAACTCTCCTCACCCCACCTTTGCCAGCCCCATAAGAAGAACGAGTGTTATCACTCCTCTTGTATAAATCTCAGCAAGAAAGTGAGTAAACTTTTATCCCAAAATGCCAAACTATTCCAGTTTTAAATGAACCTTGTAATGAAGAAAACATTGATTTGACAAGACATGGTGAAAGCTTTATTCAGAGACCAACAGACGTGGTCTCTCAGGGATTCATTATACAATAATCATATCAGTTTGCAAACAAATCTCAGAGGCAGCTTGTGAAGAAGTCAGTGAATTCCTGGTGCGTTTAGTGCTTCATCAGCCAGTCGCATGAAGTTTCATTGGAGCTGAGCAGGGTTTATGGTTTCCAGGCCAAAAACTCAACTGTTTCAGTAACTCTTCCTTTTGCTTTCCAGATGTGCACTCTCCAGATGCTTTTCATTTCACCTAACTTTATTTTAAGCAGATATTCTTGGCAGCTTGTCATGTCTTACCTCAGTTTTAACAAGGCAGAGCAACCAGAAGGAGACAGAAAGAGGAGAAAGGAAGAAAGATGTTTGACAGGCTAACAAAAATGAACCCTGAGGTCGTTCCAAAAATGTGTTTGACACTAAATATTGTATATTTTGGGTCCAGCTTTCGGCAGCAACTCACACTGCAGCCTGAGGAGCTTTGTATGATCAGCCAAGAAGACTAGGCAGACTTTTATCTGAGGAAAGAAAGATTCCAAAACCTTTGAAACACTTTATGAGATTGTATTTCATACAGCATTGTTCAAGTTCTGCTGCTAAGGTATAAAATCATGCAGCAACAAGGTAAAAAAGGGTCAAAAAGGCTCGAAAAGGCCGTTCATGTGGATGAAATGCTCAACATCTCATGTCTGCAAAGAGCTTCATTTTTACAGCTGTACTCACTTGTAACTAAAAAACACAATAATTGGCAAATAAATTGCAAATTAAATGATATGAAATATGATACAAACAAAAATCTACCACAACCAACACAATTGTACACATACATACAAAATTAGATTATACTCTTAAAGGGGAGCTTGTCTGTGTCTCTCCTCCGGTACTGGAGGGGTTTGAACAGGCTGAAGGCGCTTGATCTTCACAGTGGAGAAAGACAGGGGGTCCAAAATGCTGCCAAATCCAGATCCTTCAGAATTCTCTGGGTAAAGACAAAAACAATTATCACACAAAGCTCCTCTTGAAGTATTACTTAAAAAACTGGTAAATTTTTAGAAAAATATTCATACTGGCTTTCTTGAGGAGAGTTAAGGGAGAGGATGGATACCATCATCATGTCTGTTTACTACATATGAAGCTTCAGGCAGCAGAGTGAAAACAGCTCACCTGGCTAGAAGGTTACAAAACCCTCCTACCAGCACCAGCAGAGCACTGATTAACATGTTCAATCTCCTGTATTCAATCATACAGAACCTGAACAGCAAAAACAACTTTTATGTGCAGGACTCTTTCTTGGCAGGGGGCAACAACCTTCTGGTTACCGAAGTACAGCTCCAAGCCAAGACATACGCTGCGTCTGAAATTACACACTGTGCCCTACATACCCAACACATGTACTTCAACATGCTTCGACAGCGTTCGACATGCTTCAGTGACACCTCTAATTATAACGTCACTTCCTGAGAGCATCCTTGTTGGTTGAAGACACGAAACTAATATTAATATGTTACATCTATCTCATTGCAGTTGTGTGTTATGTTGTTTATGTCAACATGACTGCAGTGCATTGTGGGACATAAATTCCGGCACAGTATCCAGAGCTTGCAAACTTTAATATTGCCTATAAATAGTTTGCTCACCCTACTATTGGTAACATACTGAGGCTTTGGACATGCACAAATCTCTCAGATATTGTTCTTTAGGTTATGGAATAGCAAGTTAGAGTGGAATTTGGGTTGCGGCATAAAATCTCCATAAAATGGCTCATTGCTGTTTGTATGCTTTTGGTTTTTGTGCAGATAAAATAAACAAGGTACTTGTTGATTTATCTTTGGAAATCTGGAAAGTGGATTTTATTGACTTTTTTCAGAACCTGTCTAGTTGTATTTCCTCTTGCTGTTTCTTGTCTCTGAGCTGAGCTAAGCTAACTTGAGCTGCTGGCATAATTTAAAGGACAAATTTGAGAGTGGTCTAAATCTCCGCCAAAGAGAAAATAAGTATATTACCCTAAAATGTCAAGCTACTCCTTTACCATAATCATGCTGAGGCCTGGAAAAAACATTTTCCCCTTTCTCTCCTCTCTGTTTTTCTCCTTACCGTGAACGCCAATCATGTGCTCCAGGATGAGGACCCTCTCGGCCAGGATCTTTAGAGCCTCCCTGAGCTGCTGCACGGCTTCACCCTGAAGAACACCATCATGTTCATTTAGGACAATTTTTTCAACAAGCTCAGGAGGAAAAGATACTAATGTCTGTTACCTCATTTAAGCCCTCTCCTGGCTCTCCCTTTGGCCCTGGTGCTCCCTGAGAAAACAGAGTGAAATAATCCTGTCATCCATTTTACTGTTGTTGTTGTTGTGTGTGTATTTAATGCAACACAATAACTTAATACTTACAGCAAGGCCCTGCTCGCCTGTTGCTCCTGGAAGCCCCTGGTAGAGGAGGAACAATAAGGGAAATTATATAGTACTCGTGCTCAGATACACATTTTACCAGCTTGCATTCTTCATCTGCCATGTTAATCTGCCTCTTCAGCATATCTCCAATCTTAAATCATGCTAGTAGAGGAAGGGGATCAGGTTTAAAGACAGAGGCCCACTAGAGAGCCAGATAAAAGAGGGGACCGGATATGGCCACCCTTATTAGTAAAGCCTGGCCTTGAACGAGGGAGAGAGAGAGAGGAGGATTAGTCACAGCTTAGGGTGTGTCTGAGGAAAAGTGTGTCCACTTTTAATTTGTTCAAGGTTGCAATGACAGCTAGGACCATTTATAAATTGTGAACAAAAAGCATTCTGATAATTTATTAGATTGAAATATGTTCATCCAGCCTGCTAATCCAATAAGGAGGACAGTTTTTAGAGCCTCACCCTTTCCCCTGGATCTCCTTTAGGCCCAGGATCCCCTGTTTTGCCTTGGAGGCCCCTCTGGCCCTTAATCAAGAAGAAAATGACATGTTTTAGTGATGCCAGTCGTACATTCATGTGTTCATTGATCATCAGATGCAGATACATACATCTTGTCCTGGCAGGCCCGGTAACCCTGCAGGTCCTCTCAGTCCTGGGGGGCCTGTAACCATTCACACATGAGTGAGATGGAAGTCAAACTGTTTATGTTTGGCTTCAACTATTGTGCAATGTCAAAATTTAATTCAGTCAATTTAACACAGTTTAATTTCATTCAGAAACTGTAATGTCCTGTGAGAGTGATTTTTCAGCATTTACAAAATAAACACATGATTAACCCGCTGAACCTCCATGTTCTCAGTGTTTGGCTTAAATTTCCCCTTTTATTAAGGAACTTCATCAATTCTCTCCACATAACAAAGTCACATCTGCATTTAGTATCAGTGTTTTGCTAAATAATGCTCAGATAACATTTTAAAAATTCAAAAGATAAGTTTTTTGTTGCTCCAGAATCTTGTCGAAAAGAGAACTAATTCTATAGTTGTTAATCACAAATTAGCGTGATATGTTTCATAGCTTATGAAGTTTGGGATCTTCATGAGGATAAATAAGGTTTTTTAAACTTGTACAAATGGACCCACTTGAGGGGTCAAACCTGGCATGATGTACACACACAAACTGTATGTTAATACATACAAAATACACATGAATGCCTCATGAACCATGTTAGACTGAGGACATGCTGTGTTTCCCTCTAACCTCAGCTTATATTCATACCAGAGGGACCGATGGGACCAGATGGACCTGGAGGCCCGGCGATGATCCGAGGAGCAGGGAGAGCTAGACGGTCTGGGATCTCCTCTAAAAACCGAACAAAACAAAAAACACAAAGTTTAATGTAAAGTTCAGCTTAACTGTTGCCAAGACTGTTAATACAGATTAGAAAACGTAAAATTACCACTTGACTGAGGGTCATTTACAATCATGTTACAGCAAGAGGTGGAATTACACCTTATCATTTCGGTAACTTTTTAATGTGATAGTCTGTTAATGTGCAGTTACCCAAAATACTTTCAATAATGTCCTTTAACTTTTCTTCTAGTGTCAACAGAAAACAGTTGTAAATTATTCCTCATTTCCTGCTGTAAATTACCCAAAATTAAACTAGATTTTTATCGCTGTGTATAGTAACTGGACTGACTCATAGGCCTTGACAGTAACCAGACTACTACATGTGAAAAGTGCCAAAATCTCCATGACTCCCTAGCTGCTGATTGCCAAAGCTCTAACATTGGATATTTGTGCTCTACTGACTGAAATTTTACTATGAGATATTTTTTCATTTAGTTCTACAAGCTCTTTAAAACATATCCATTGCAAAAATAAGGAAACAGGAGGACCGAAACAGTGCTGAGGAAAGCTTGTGACGATGTAGTGTGGTTTGAAAACAACTATGCAGTTCTACAGCTCAACAAACCTCTAAAACAGTTGAATTGCATGACTCAGAGTTCTTGCTTAAGGTTCAGCAGGACATCACAGTTTCACAGTTTAAAGGGGTCACACATGATGAGTTTGTGACACAGAAACAGCCTGGCTTTGTAGATACTATAGATCTGCCTCTGCTGCCGTCGATCTGCAGTTTCAGTCGTTGTTAACTCAGTTTTATCCATCTTGGCATGTTTATAAATCTTTCACTATGTCTTTAAAAAAGTTGTTGGCTGTATCCGTTCATATAAAGGTAGCACTGGGGTCTTAAACAACTTTAACCTCCGGTGGGATCATTCTTTCAACCAAACGGAGGAGTTAAGACATCAAGGGTTAGCAGTCAGGCTATGGGGTTTCTTCAGCAGTCAACAGTAGGATTAAACACAGTGTGATCGACAAGAACAGCTGGTCGATCTCAAAGAGGTCTCATTTTAATGGAGCAATAAATGCCTGCACGTGATTTGTCTTCATTGAAAACATGCAGGAGGTGGAAGCGGGGCCTTGTTCTCAGCATGTAGGATATTTCAAAGTGCGCTTGTAAGAATAAATTCTGTTTGCAACCACACTTCCACTTCCTCTCCACTTTAACATATGCTCAGGCTCAGTCTTGCTCTGTGTTAAGACAGCACTGTTACATTATGGCTGCAGTCCACAGTAAGGGTCTAGAAGGAGCAGATTTCCCTCTGGAACTAATTTTCTAATGTTACAGTCTCCTCGAGCCTGGCTGCCTCCCCGAGAAACTCCACATGAGTGGCAGACTGTCTCCCTCCCTCGTTCATAGCTAGCCCAGATTTTGGCTCTGGGCCGCGGCCTGTTCCCCCAAACGCAGACTGTTGTGCTGACAGCTAACAAATTAGGCCTGATTTACAGCCAGTTGGCCCCCCTCAGCTTACATGGTCCCACAGACCCAAATCTACATAGTTCCAGACCCGCAGACACAGTCCCGGGCTCAGAATGGCAGATGCAGCCAAAAGACTAATCGGAGCCAGGAGCCTTCATGAGGTAATGATTAAAGCATGGACCTCTGCTGCCTCCCTGTGGCAAAACTTGGTTTTTATATGAGAAGGACATTACTTTTGCACGAAGCCTTGTATTTCTATCTTGTATATTTAAAAAACTTTTAAAGTTTTTATGTTTTTAAGACAACAAGAAACCAGTTAGTTCCATGTTTAGCACTTGATACATTTATTATTGTACAGATGTTTGTGAGGAGCAGACAAAGAAGTGAAGTTGCATTAAAGTGAAATATATGTTTAATAAATATCTTACTAAGTTTTTCTTCTTTTGATTAAGCCCACCTCAGCTAATCTCATAACGTACACCTTGGTGTTTGGCTCCATCACAGGTGGTGCTGCTGACAGAGGTTGCAGTAAACAGTGGCTCAGCAGCAGCAAAACACACTGAAACAATTAAACTCAATAAAAGCCAGCCTACCGCTGCAAAGAAACAATACCCTCTCCATTACAAATGTGAGTGTGTTGCTAAAAAATAAAGACCCAAATTGCTCACTTAAGCTCCTGCTAACAGCTGCAGTATGCTTTAGTCTCTGTTTCCACCTGTGCCCCTTTTAAACCGTTTTCCATGCATAAAAATCCACCTGGCCAGGGTTCGTCTTCTGCATGACAAAATGATTGTAGGGAGAACAACAGGATGGATGGAACAGATGAGATATGAGAGTGTTTGAAACCGGTGAGGCACATGATTCATTGTAGGATGAAACTGTGAAAATGGACCTGTGGTTTAGGCATCAATTCAGACCATCCAAAAACTGAATGCTTGACTGGTTTTACAGTCGTTCATGGGCCAGAATTAAACCATGTGTGTAAGATCGACTCTTATTATGGTCTCATTTTGAAGCCATCTGGGACAATTTATCCCAGAGTTTGTGCGAAAGAGCGAGTTTTGATGGTGCGCTCACCCTGATTGTCCGCGTAAAAAACGTCACCCCGCTCTCGGCCACGGGAGGAGCTTGACCCTGAAGGACCCGGCGGACCAGGAGGACCAGGGAGACCTATTTCTCCTGGTAGACCTCTGTCCCCCTTTGGTCCTGAGAACCAGAGTAAAATTAAATGCAAATAATCAATCAATAAGCTTTTACAGATGAATAAAATATCTATTGTGAGAGTTTTTCTCTGCTGATAGTAACAATTGTCTTCAATAAGTCTTCAGATGAGCAGATGAGACCTGAGAGTCTCATCATGGTATTTTACCGACGGGTCCAGGGAGACCTGCTCTTCCAGGTGGACCTGAAGGACCAGCAGAACCTGGAAGCCCTGGTGGTCCGATGGGTCCTGGAGGGCCTCTGCCTACTGGTACACACACACACACACACACACACACACACACACACACACACACACACACACACACACACACACACACACAC